>PVKP010001346.1:0-149706 GCA_004027715.1 Plecturocebus donacophilus | reverse complement strand
GTGGCTCATGCCTGTAATCCCAGCACTTTGGGAGGCTGAAGTGGGCGGATCACAAGGTCAGGAGTTTGAGACCATCCTGACTAACATGGTGAAATCCCATCTCTACTAAGAACACAAAAATTAGCCAGGCGTGGTGGCGCGTGCCTGTAATCCCAGCTGCTCAGGAGGCCGAGGCAGGAGAATCGCTTGAACCCGGGAGGCAGAAGTTGCAGTGAGCCGAGACCAAGCTGCTGCACTCCAGCCTGGGTCACAGAGCGAGACTTTGTCTCCAAAAAAAGATACAAAACAGGGTGGGCACAGTGGCTCAAACCTGTAATCCCAACACTTTGGGAGGCTGAAGCTGGAGAATCGCTTGAACCCGGGAGGCAGCGGTTGCAGTGATTAGAGATCACTGGTCTCTACAAGAATTTTTTATAAAATGTAGCTGTGCATGGTAGCACGGGTCTGTTTCCCCAGCTCTGTGGAGGCTGAGGCTGGAGAAGGGCTTGGGCCCAGGAGGTGAAGGTTGCAGAGGGCGGTGATGGCACCACTGCACTCCAGCCTAGGCGACAAAACCAGACTCTGTCTCAAAAAAAAAAAAAGACACAAAACACCGTTTCAAACCAGAAGCTAGGCTGTCCAGTCCCATCCCAGGGTTAAAGCTCCTAATTTGATTCACAATCACCGGCTGTCACGCCCTCAGCCCAGGCTGCTGGAAGGAAGGTGAGGGAGGGGAGAGGAGCGCCCACCTGGCATGTTCAGGGCTGGCCCTGTGCATTTCGGGCCTGTGCAGTGTTTGAAGCTGACTCTAACTTGCGTGGACTGGACCCACGCGACGTCTGTGTGTTGTTTAGACCGCTTCCTTCACAGACATTTTCCGCAGCTGCCTTGACCGACCTGGCCTCTACGCATAAAGGGGCCCACCTCCAGCTTCTGTGCTGAGACCCCACAGCTCATCAGGGTCCCCAAGGGACTCCGGGCCAGCTCTCAGAGTGCAGACCCTGGAGCTCCCGCTTCCCCTTGTCCTGACCAATGCCAGGCTGCTGGCTGCTTCGGGCTTCTCAACTCTTCCATCAGCAGCTCCCTGCCTGTCTCTGCCTCTACAGATGTCACAGGCTGGATGTGGAAGCTGGCCGCTGCACCGCTCATGCTCTCCGGCTCACAGGTTCAAGTCTCCACGTCATCCGGTGGGACCCGGATTTGAGGACTGGCCCCACTTCACCCTACCGTCGCCCTGGGTGGGGACAGAACAAGACACAGCAACTCTTTGCTGTTTCTCATGTGACTCCAGAGGCCATTCAGACGCTGGAGCATTTCCTGTGAGGACGCATCCCTCTCATAAGGTTGCCCGTTTTACAACTCACCTGTACTTTGGCGCCTTGAATTTTCCGACTGAATATCTCATTGTACTAACTAAACTCTCATTCAAGATGAGTTAGACATGTTTAGATGTAGAAAGACTAAGCATAGACAACTGTTAAAACCTATTGAGACATATTTCAGAGGAAAAAAAATGAAGCTGAGGGAAGGATAGATAGAATGGGTACGGAAATTAATTAACCATGAGAGTAAATTTCATTCGTGATTACATTTATCTTCAGTTTTTGTTTTACGCAGACATATAATTTCAGATGTCAAATAATACTCAAGGTTTGTTTTTTTTTTAACCCAACCCCTCCCTTGCCTCAATTTCTCTTTCGGTCATACCCAGTTCTGTTATTAGAACAAAAGAAATCAAATATATGCTCTAAACTTACAGGTGGAAATTTCCAGCACAGGCCACCCCCTTGCACTCCACACACGGTCTGGAGAGGACCACCTTCCTGGTCACCTCCTGGGTCCTGCACTTAGATGTCTTCACAGGAATTGCAGATTCTTGATTTTCCTTCCCAACCCTGCATCTAGCCCTGAATTGCTCACATCTGTAAAAGACGACTTCAGGCTATCAGATGATCAGGCCCAAAGTAAAAATCTGCTCTTCTTTTGAAAATCTTCTGTCAACTTCGTCAGCAAATCCTGTTGGCTCTGTCTTTGTGATATTCCCAGACTCTCAGTATTTCCATTTACTAGTGGGTTAGAGTAGGAAATGTCTTCTCTCCCTAGACTAAGTTCCGCAAGAGCAGACACTCTGATTTTACCTGGAATAATGCCTGTCATGTAGTAGGAATTCAACACATTCATTTTTTAGTTTTGTTAAATTGAGGTATAGGCTGGGTGTGGTGACTCATGCTTGTAATCCCAGCACTTCGGGAGGCTGAGGCAGCTGGATCACTTGAGGTCAGGAGTTCGAGATCAGCCTGAGCAACATGGTGAAATCCCGTCTCTACTGAAAGTACAGAAATTAGCCAGGTGTGGTAGTGACACTTGTAATCCTAGCTACTTGGGAGGCTGAGGCTGGAGGACGGCTTGAACCCGGGCAGTGGAGGTTGCAGTGAGCCGAGATCCTGCTACTGCACTCCAGCCTGGGTGACAGAGTGAGGCTCTGCTTCAAAAAAATAAAATAGCATAACATAAAATAAATAAAATCGAGGTATAAAATACATCCCCAAAGTGCACAAGTGTTAAGCGTATAGTGTAATGGAGTTTTACATACAAATGCCTGCGTATAACTAACACCTACGGCAAGACAGAGAGCATCTGTCTCACACCAAGTGGCTCCCTCTGCCGCTTGCGGACAGTCCCTGCCCAGGAGGGGACAATGGATCTGGCGTCTGTCACCTCGGATCAGTGCTGCCTATTCTTGAAGTGCGTGGAGAAGTCACTCAGTTCCTTCTCTGTGTCTGGCCTCTCCTGCTCGATGTTGTCTGTGAGGTACACCCACACTGTTGCTGAGCTGATGGTTGGTTCTTGTATTTTTGTTGCTGGGGACTATTCTGCTGTATGAATATGCCACCATACATTTATTGGTTTTCTGATAGGAATATGGGTTCTTGGCAATTTTGAGCACTCTTGCACCCATCTTTTGGAGGACACATCCACTCTCTTCTCCTGGGTGTACGTCTAGGAGGGGATTGCAGTGTCCTGGGGGAGCCATATGTAAGACTTCAGCAGCTTTTGTTTCAAGCAGCAAAAGCTACTACAATTGATTTCGCCTTCATTTTTCTACCCCGACTTTATCAGAGAAGGGAGGTTGCATGTCTGTCTGGGAGCCACCACTATAACACGCTAGGAGCTAAACAGTTTTGCATCCAAACTAAATTCATCTAACATCTCCAAAACTGACAACCCCCTCACTGTGACGTCAGCCTCTGGCAAGAGGCATAGGTGACCTCTGTCTCTTATTTCTCGACAAAATTTTCAACCGATTCTAGTCAAGGTCTCTTTCCCCATGAAGATATAATTTTCCAGAAGTCGAGTCAGCCTTCAACTATCAATACACAATTCAATTAGGGGTTGAATTGTGTTCCCTCAAGCCCCAAAATATGTTTCATTCCTGTACTTGTGTATGTGACCTTATTTGGAAGCTAGATCTTTGGAGATGTAATCAGGATAAGATGCAGTCATGCCAAAGTAGGGCAGGCCCTAATCCAAAGACTGCTGCCCTTACAAGAAGCTTTGGGCAGAGACACACAGAGGGAATATATGATGGTTAATTTTAGGAGTCATCTTGACTGGACCAAGGAGTACACCGATATTTGGACAAAACTTATCTTGGGTGTTTCTGTGAGGACATTTTTGGATGAGATGATCATTTAAATTGGTGTACTGAGTAGAGCACCTTACCCTACCCAGCATGGGTGGGCCTCACCCAGTCAGGTGAAGGCCTGAGTAGAGCAAGGCTCACCATCTGCGGAGTGCGAGAGAAGTCTTCCTACCTGACTGCCTTCTAACTGGGACACTGACTTTTTTCCTTCCTTCAGACCTGAACCGAAACATTCGTTCTTCTTGGGTCTTGGACTTGTCAGTCTTTAGACAAAAACCACAGTAACTGGCTGTTCTGGATTCCAGGCCTTCAAATTCAGCCTAAAACAAAACCATCAGCTCTCCTGGGTCTCCAGCTTGCCAGTGCACCATGCAGATCTTGGGACTTGGCTGCCTCCATAATCACGAGAGCCAGTTCTTTGTAATACCTCTCCTTCTCCTTTCTTTGGGGAGCCCTGACATGCGCCATGTGTGTATCAGGGTGTTTCCCGAGCCATGGAATGCCTAGGATTGCCAGCAGCCACCAGAAGCAGGAGACAGCATGGCCTCAGGGCCTCCAGAGGAGAGGAGCCTGCCAGCACCTGGAGGTCAGGCTTCTGGCTTTCAGAACGGAGAGAGGAGAAATTTGCAGTCCTAGAAAACTGTCTTTGCTCAGTGAGACCTGAGAGCTTCTGTTGATAGGGTTTGGTCATCAGAGCCCCCAGGGAAATAAATGAGAAGTTCAGGGTTTTTTTTTTTTTTTTTCCTCTTAAACGGTTTGAATTTCCTATCTACCAGACACCTGACCATAAAAACATTTCAGTAAATGTCCTGACTCAACGCCCAGATCACAAGGTGTGGGAGAGGACCCTGCTGGGAGACAGCTTCCAACCCAAGAAGCTTGCAGCTGTCCTATGGTTGCTGTCTGCAGAAGGAATGCAGCCAGGCAGACGGCAACATCTATGGGGAGCAGCACCTGGGCAAAAGCCGGTCCCATCCAGGGCACACTGCCCGAGTTACAGAAGGTGACGATGGCGGTGGTGGTAACAGAGAAATCGTCTACTAAAACAGCAGGTCGTAAGTAAATGGAGAGTCTTCCATTCAAGTGCTGTGATTCTGTTTAATCCACTCTCACAGCTCCTCCCAGTCCTGCACAGGGACCTCAGGGAGGTCTGGTGGCCATGTGGGCCTGCCGAGAAGTCTTTAGCACTTCTCCCAGACGTCCTAAACAGGTCCTGGAGCCACCCTGGGTTTGGCGGCATACTGGAAAGGTAGATATCCCAGGGAAAACAAGAGCAGAACGGGGGTCAGGACGGAATCCGCAGGCACAGAGCAGGAAGAAAGACGAACGCAAGCCGGGGGGCTAGTGTGGCTGCAGCCCAGAGATGCCTCCAGTGGGTCATCAGGAGAGGCTTGTTCATCGTCCACCCCCAGCCTCAGAACACTGGCTCTCACTAGGACACCAGGGCCGTGCAGCCTGGGAGGAGCTGTCCCAGTTGCTGCCTGCTCCCCGTCTCCCAGGAGGCTGCCTCCAGGCTGCTTCTGCCCACACCCCTGCTTTCCTCTCCGCCGCTGGGAGTTAGCGCGGGCGACCCACCGCACCTGCTGCCCGTCGTCCGGCCCCTCTGGCTCCGTCGCGTCCCTCGGGGACTAGGGACACGGGTCCTGACCCGCGTGAGTGCCCAGCAGTGCCAGGCCGCGGAGGCAGGGGGTGCGCGTGGCGCTGCGGGTCCCCTGCGCTGCGGAGGGGCTGCCCCAGGGCGTGGCGGCCACCGCGTGGGTGGAAGAAAGTCTCCCGGGGAATGACGCGGTGACGATTCAAGCCGCTCTGCGCCCTGGCTCGGTCTGGCTGCACGGAGGCTGCGATCCCTGTGTTTCCAGGTGGCTGTGAGAATGGCGTGAGACACGAAATTCACGGCTTAATACCAGTTCAGAAACCAAGGTCCCACATGTGGAAGTGAGAAGTCAAACGATGTGACGTTCTTTTGTGCCCGCTTTTTTTTTTTTTTTTCTGCAAGAATGTAAGACTTAAAGTGATCCATAGTAGTTTCACGATAATCTAGTTTCACGATATTCACATTCCCTGGGTGTTTATCTCAATTTTATACTACATTTTTCTGCTAGTTAAGTACAAGAAGAAGACACTCAGCTATTGCTCTAATTTGCATTTTGGTTATTATTTAGGGTCATGTTTTCTAATGTTTTATTTATTATTTGCAAACCTCTACACAATTTTGTGTGAAATATTTTAATCTCTTCCCAAATATCTGATGGGATATTAATGTAAATATCCAATTAAAATGCAATATTAAACTTTAAAAATATGACTATCTCCCAGTTGTAATATTTTTTAAAGTGCTTTTCTAGTCTGTCGCTTTTTAGTTGATTTCTTCTTCCTTCTACCGGTTATAAATATTTTATATTCAAATCTGTTTGTTTATCCCTTTGTGACTCTTCTATTGCTTCAAACCCAAGATCATTCTATGATACAGAGCTGGCAAGTCTATCATATTACTGTGGGTTTTTCTTTAGAGTTTTAAAGTTTTATTTTTGGCTTGATCTGGAAATTATTTTGTTTTGATTTACCCCAAGGATTTTTTTTTCTTTTTTTTTTTTTAAGATGAAGTTTTATTCCTGTTGCCCAGGCTGGAATACAATGACACAATCTTGGCTCACTGCAACCCAGGCCTCCTGGGTTCAAGTGATTCTCCTGTCTCAGCCTCCCAAGTTGCTGGGATTACAGGCATGCGCCACCATGCCTGGCTAATTTTCTGTATTTAGTAGAGGTGGCGTTTCACCATGTTGGTCAGGAGTTTGCTGTGGTGGGTGGATCACCTGAGGTCAGGATATTTACACAATTTCTATGCACTAAGAATGCTATCTTATTAAATGACATTTCATTGTGTACTTGTTCTTGGCATTCTGTTTACCAAATCATACATTTTCATCTGTGGCTACACTTTTTTATGGCTTCTCTATTTGTTTTCTTTTGTTGCTAATAACTGAGATGGAACGTTTTCCCATTGTTTTTTGATCTATGTTTCTATTGTCAATGGCCATTTTTAAAAATTGAAATGCAGGCAGGGTGAGGTGGCTCATGCTCCTGATCCCAGCACTTTGGGAGGCCGAGGCAGGTGAATCACGAGGTCAGAATTTCGAGACCAGCCTGGCCAACATGGTGAAACATGTCTGTTCTAAAGAGATGAAAAATTAGCCAGGCGTGGTGGTGCGCACCTGTAATCCCAGCTACTCATGAGGCTGAGGCTAGAGAATCCCTTGAACCCTGGAAACCCTGGAGGTGAAGGTTGCAGTGAGCCAAGATTGCACCACTGCACTCACAGGGTGAGACTTTGTTTCAATAAATAAAAAGTAAATGCATTGCTTTTTATTTCAATTATATAAACAACAGTCTCTATTTAGGGGATGTAAAAAAATCAGAAAAATAAGCATAGGAAAACATCACCTGTTATCTAAAATTTTTGTTACCATTTTCTTATGTCTCATTTCAATTTTTATATGGAATTTTAAATTTATGAAGTTCCATCATTTATAAAATTGGGGTAATACTAATACCTACTTACAGAGTTGTGAAGGATTAAACAAAGTTAAATGCATAAAGCACAGAGTACGGTGCTCAATACGTAGTGTTTAATAAATATCAATTATTTTCATTTACATAGTTGTACAATTTTGTACTTTGCATTTCACTTCATATGATACTGTTTGATTTTTCCTCTTTAGATCTAAACATTTTTTTTTTACACTGAGTCAGAAAATTATTTTAATAGTTACAAAACTTTTTTTTTTTTTTTACAGAATCAGTATAAAATAGCAGTTGATTTCTCCATAATTATCAGAATTATTTATATTTGAGGTCTTGGCTAAGTGGGGCTGAAATCAACAAAAGGTCTTGGACTGTTGGCTCAGAAATCATCCTAGGAAGCCCGCCCTGTTGATACCTGTCATGCTTAGCTCTTATGAGATGACCCAGTCCTTTAAAAAAAAAAAAAGTATCTCTCTTTATTCATTCTTTGGAGGCTTGAAGTGAATACGGCAGCGTTCATTAAACACCTTCCAGTTCCTGTCATTTACCACTTCTTCAACTTTCAGTTCTGACTGCATCCATTTCAACTTTGTCTGCTCTTTTCTAAGTTGCTTTAATAATGTTAAATCGTCCAAATTCTTTTCTCTCTCTTCTCGGAGGTTTTTTACTACTTCTGACGTCTGGGCTATACAATTTTTTATGACTCTGTCTCTACTGGCATGAGCTGCCATCAAAGACTCATAAAGTTGTTTACAGGTTTGGCTGGCATCAATTTTCCCTGCAAAGGAAGCTGTTGGAACCGTAGTGTTTAATTCATGTACTATTCTGTCATCAATTGTCCTCATCACCTTGAGTAATTCCTGGAACTCGGCGAACTCCTCACAGTTCACACCGCCACTGGGCGCCGCCATATTGGACCTAGGTCTAAACACTTTAAATAAAAATTTTAGATAAAATTGTAACTGAGTGGATAATATTTCTGTAAGATGTCAGTATGTGTCTGTGTGTGGATGGGTGGGTGGGGTAGGAATGGGCGTATGATTATGTTACTATTTTCCTGTTTTTGTCAGGAGTTTACATTGTGAGAGAAACTTTATTTGTTTTGGAGTTGGTTGCTCAGCATAGAAATCTAGAACTGAAGTTCTTCAATCAGTGAGTAGTCATGATAAGAAAACAGGCATATGTATACGTGTAGCGAGTGTGTATATATACACCACAAACATTATCCATAATTATATATATATATTTGTATATATAATATCTATACATACTCTTAAAGCCTTCATTCCAGTTTATATCAGATTCAAACATTAAATAAAATTTTATTTGAACATTTTAAAATCTTTTCTAGAGATAGTGTTTTGCTATGTTGCTCAGGCTTGTCTTGAACTTCTGGCCTCAAATGATCCTCCCACCTCAGCCTCTTAAAGTGCTGGGATTACAGGCATGAACCACTGCACCCAAGACCAAACATTTTAAAATGATAATTTTACTTCCATTTGTCCATGCATATCTTATTCTCTACTAATTTTATCCTGGTTTTCTTTTTTGTTACTGTGATTGAACATTTTCTGATATTTTTGTTTACAATAGTATATTATTTTATGAAAAGCTTATGTCCTTTGCCTATTCATCCAATTTATTTCATCATTTCATGGTTTCTAAATACGGCAAGTTCCTCTTTCTTCAAAGGTCAAATAAAAGTCTATTCAATTTCTCTTCATAATTTTTCTGTTATCCTTATATTTATTCATTAAGAAAGTGCTATTGGAGAAATCCAGTAATCACAGATACGTGAAAAGTAGCAAAAATAAAAATAACCCTACATTCTAATAGTAGCAGTTAACATGTTGATATTTTTCAAAAATTTTTTCCTTTGCATATTTGAGATTTTTATATTATTTTATGCATTGTTAATATGTTATGAATGTATATATTTTCATAAAATTAATCTGATAATCTATTAGTTATAAAGTACTTTACTACATAATGTAATTACTTTAAATATTAGATTTAAATATTTAATTTCTTTTAATTTTTGCTTTTGCAAATAATACTAGCATCTTATTTTATAAATAGTGCTCAGACTTATGATAATTTCCCATGTGAAATATATTTAAACATATAGTTATTTGATAAAAATTTTGCTTATGTTAAGGTTCTTGAAGAGCAAGGCAAATTTCTTGAAGACTAAGGCAAGTTTCTTGTAAAGTCTTTGTCTGTGCCAGAATTCTTTATTATGTTTGATCTTCGGGGGCCTCTTTTAATTCAGTCTGGTGGTTTTCATTTCTGAAAAAGGTGGCAGCAATTTTTAAAAAGTTTATTTTAGGATATATATAACTAGAGATAAGGGAACACAGAGTTCTTGGACTAGAACTCAATAAATTATATTTTAACCCACCAATGTGCTAGTACATTTTAACAACTACTTTGTGTGTGTGTATATATATGTGTGTGTGTCTGTACATATATATAAAACTTTATTCTAGATTTTACCGATATAAATGACATGTAGCATTCAATGTAGAAATAATAATAAATTATACAACACTCTTTATTGCAAATTCTAAATAGTTAACTGATTCTCATGGAAGACTTTCAGGGATAATTTGTCAAAGTCCTGTATCTATAGCCAGCCTATGGTTGCAGTTTGTAAATTAGTAGAGTTCTGATATGAATGGTGGTTGATGTTAACAAGTAAGACAAAAGTGAAGCTGTGAAGATGTGTGTTGGAACTTCACTCATTTGTCAAGGAGCAACACCTTTGCCAGATTGGATAACAGTTCTCAAATACTGGAAGAGTATTTTTCAAGAGTCTTTGTGCTATTCACAATGTAGCCACTATGAATATGGTACAAGTTTAGGTTTAATCTTCAATATTAATATGTGTCCATCAATTTACGATGCTTAGACAATAAAATACAATAAATCAAGCTTTGACTTGAAGCCCTTGCTAATTTCCATGCTGTAAATACTCCCACGGTGGCCAGTGTAGTCTACCAACATGACATCAGTGAGTGAGAAGGTAGGAAGAAATGGACAGTAGCACATTGCTATGTGCACCTTAAAATGCAGTAGACGTAAATAGCCTCAAATAGGAAAAGGAAGTAAAAGAATTAGGAAATGATGAGTTTTGAGTATGTATTATCTTTTAAGTGTAATTTATTTAATTGTAAAGTTATATCATTCACTTTTAATAATGATACCTTTTATTAACTGCCACCAAAATTCCTCAAAATGTCAACCGTGGAAATAAACCACTGTGACGTGGCTCCAGACCACTACTGCTTGACCCTAAATGTAATGAGGAATTTATCTCATATAGTTAAAGTGTCAAATGTCTTAACACAAAACATAGTAGTACGATCCCCCCCTCATTATCTGTGGGGGATTTGGTCCAGGAGCTTCCCAGACACCACAGTCCATGGAGGCTGAAGTCCCTGGTGTAGAGTGGTGTATTATTTGCATATAACCTATGCACATCCTCCCAAATGCTTTAAATCATCTCTAGATTACTTATAATACGGAACACAATGTCCATGCTATGCAAATACTTGTTGTATTATATGATTTGGGGAACAATGACAAGAAAAAGTGACTTTACATGTTCAGTACACACGCGATTTTTGGAGATTTGGAAAATATCAAAAAACTTTTTTTTTTTTTTTGAGACGAAGTCTCACTCTTGTCGCCCAGGCTGGAGTGCAGTGGCACGGTCTTGGCTCACTGCAACTTCCGCCTCCCAGGTTCAGGCAATCCTCCGGCCTCAGCCTCCTGAGTAGCTGGGATTCCAGGCGTGTGCCACCATGCCCAGCTAATTGTTTTTTTTTTTTTTGTATTTTTAGTGGAGACGAGGTTTCACCATGTTGGTCAGGCTGGTCTCGAACTCCTGACCTCATGACCCACCTGCCTTGGCTTCCCAAAGTGCTGGGATTACAGGCATGAGCCACTGTACCTGGCCCAAAAAACTTTTTTTTTTAATGGTTTCAAAAATGTTTGAATCCACAGATGTAGAACCCATGGGTACAGAGGGCCAGCCATCCTTCATTTCATCTCTTTCCACTACCCGGAACTGTACCCAAGAGGTGAGCAGCCTCAACTCCTGTAGCTCATTTCACCTGTACATCTCCACATTTATAGAAAAGCCTTATTCTTTTCCTTTTTCTTATTTATTAATATTAGACATAGTGTATTAAGTTCCCACGTTGCCCTTCGACAACCAGATCATCTAACATAGTTACATTTCAATGTACCGTTAAACCAATATCAGTATTCACAATATTGTTAAAAGGCATTTTTCAGCCGTGTGCTGAATATTTCTTCTTTCTTATAAAAATCTTAACATATTCTTGGTATAAATATCCCTCACCTCTTATTTCTTGATTGATGAATTAATTGATTTCTCTGTTTCTGCATAACTGCCTCCCACATATTCCAGTATCTCTACTCAAGAATATTAATATTTTCTGTGCACTTAATAACATCACTGCTACCTTATTTTACCTTTTCCTGTACACTACTGTATTCATTTTGTATTGCTGTGTAACAAATCATTACAAGCTTTATGGCATAAGACCCTGCACATTGATCTTTATAGTTTTCGTGGGTCAGGAGTACAGGCATAGCTTGGCTGGCTGCAAAGAAGGCACTGGTTGGGCTGGTTCCTTTATTGAGCTTGGGGGTCCTCTACCTAGGTCACGTGATTGTCAGCAGAATTCAGTTAGGGGTGTGTGTGGTATTTTACTGCGATATTTGTCTCTGAGGTGTCTTTGTTTTTTAAAAATAATTTCATTTGGTAGCAGAAGTTGAATTATCATTCTAGAATTTTCCTTTATAATGCTCCTATTTTTTTTTTTTTTTAAATTAACCATTGGCTATCTCATGTATCAGGCATTTTTTTTTTTTTTTTTGAGACGGGTCTCCCACTGTCACCCAGGCTGGAGTGCAGTGCTGCGATCATGGCTTATTGTACCAAATCCCAGGCTCAGGTGATCCTCCCACCTCAGACTCCTAAACAACTGGGACTAGGACCATGCCAGGCCAATTTTCAAATTTTGGGGGCACATGGACTTGTCATGTTACTCATGCTGGTCTCAAACTCCTGGCCACGAGCAATCCTCCCACCTTGGCCTCCCTAAGTGCTGGGATTACAGGCATGAGCCACAGGCCTTGCTCAATTTTTAATTTTTATACGTAGAGATGGTGTCTCACTATGTTGTCCAGACTCATCTCAGCCACCATGCCCAGACTCATCTATGAGTTTTTAAAGGTATCCTTGACTCACACATATTGCCTGTACACCAGTAGATAACCTTACTCTTGGCTGGGCCTGGTGGCTCACCCCTGTGATTCCAGCACTTTGGATGGATCACTTGAGGTCAAGAGTTCAAGACCCCCCGTCTCTACTAAAAATACAAAAATTATCAGGTCATGGTGGTGTGTGTCCGTAGTCCGAGTTACTTGAGAGGCCGAGGCAGAAGAATCACTTGAACCCTGGAGGCGGAGGTTGCGGTGAGTCGAGATTGTGCCTCTGCACTCCAGCCTGGCAACAGAGTGAGACTGTCTCAAAAAGAAAAAAGAAAAAGGAAAAGACCTTATTCTTCAATGTGACTCAAGTGGAGTGGGATAAAGGTGAGATGCAGGAGCAGGGACAGACCCCTGGCTGGCTGGTGAATTTTCTCCAATCCCATTTGTGAACGTTCACTAATTCCTTGCATTTCCATGGAATGGGTGTTTCCAGGTAACAGGCCATTAACCTTGACCTGTTTCCACTGCATGGGAAGGGCAGGCCCCGGGGCAGGACTGCTCTGGCTCCACAAGTCCCGTGTACGGTGGTCCCTCTCTCAGGTCCCTTGCTGTCCCCACCTTTGCACTGCTGATGCACACACGTGTGGTGTCTCCGGCGTCTATGGAGACGGGCCCAATTCCACTCGGTGGTCCCCTGGGCAGGGACTTGGCTGTGGGCCCCTCCCTGCTTCCCTCCATTGGCTCTCTGAGCTCCTTCTATGTTTAGTTCCCAAAGTACAAAGTGAAACCTGTTTTCGACTGTTCTCCGTTCTTACAATTTTTGTCCTCGTGGGCTAAGGTCTTGTAAATCTCCTTTATAGTTATGTTAAAAGAATTCAGGAAGGGAGAAGTAATAAACATATGTGTTCTGCCACTTTAACCACAATTCTGATGATTTTTTATTATAAAGACCAAGGGTAGCTGGGCACAGTGGCTCATTTCTGTAATTCCAGCACTTTGGGAGGCTGAGGTAGGCAGATTGCCCGAGGTCAGGAGTTCGAGACCAGCCTGGCCAACATGGTAAAACTCCGTCTCTACTAAAAATACAAAAATAATGCAGGCATGGCGTGCAAGCCTGTAACTGCAGCTACTTGGGAGGCTGAGGCAGGAGAATCTCTTGAACCTGGGAGGCGGAGGTTGCAGTGAGCAGAGATCGCGCCACTGCACTCCAGCCTGGGGACAGAGTTAGACGCCGTCTCTAAATAAACAAATAAATAAATAAAACACCCAGGGCTGATATGAGGGAAACCAAAGCCTCTCACATCCAATTTTGGTTTGTCTTTTTATTCTCTGGCACATTCATGTAATTTCCAAATCCTCAATTGAAGGTGAAAGACAAAACAAGCAGAAATGTTGGAAATCAGAGTCGGCAAGGCTAGTCCGGAGGGGTACGCTCCTGCCGTTGCTGTGTCCAGAACAGGACCCCTGCGCCCCCAGACCTCCTCAGACCTGATTCCTTAAAATCGGAGCAGAAGGCAGGGACAGGGGCCAAACAGTCCTACAGGGAATGTCTTCCTGGCAGCAGGGGGAGGATGCATCTTCCCGCTCCATATTTACAGAACCTGTGCAATTTATTGAAATAGAAACCTAGAGACTTAGCTCTCTCTGGGATGCCTCAAAAAGGATTCAGTTCCAGAAAGCAGTCAGCAAAAATGATGACTGTTCCTCCAAAACAGCTCTGCAGAAAGAAAAAGAAAGAAAGAAAGAAACTCGCAAGACGCAGAGAGAGAGAGAGAGAAAAGAAACAAGCCAATCGGCCCAGTACAAACTGTTTGCCCAGAAGCTGCCTCAGCCGTTTTGGGAGCTGATTATGAGAAGAAAACTCTAATTTTTATCTCTGGCATGTGCTGCCTGTAAGAAGGAGCGGGGAGAGGCATTCCTGGTGGTGTTGAAATCACTCCAAACCTATCTCCAGAACATAGAAAAATAAGTTCTCAAAAAACAAGGCCCGGCACGGTGGCTCATGCCTGTAATCCCCGCACTTTGGGAGGCCAAGGCAGGTGGATCACTGGAGGTCAGGAGTTCGAGATCACACTGACCAACATGGAGAAACTCCGTCTCTACTAAAAATAAAAAAAATAAAAATAAATACAAAATTAGCCGGGCGTGGTGGCGCATGCCTGTAATCCCAGCTACTTGGGAGGCCAGGCAGGAGAATTGCTTGAACCCGGGAGGCAGAGGTTGTGGTGAGCTGAGTTTGCTCCTTTGCACTCCAGCCTGGGCAACAAGAGCAAAACTCTGTCTCAAAATAAAGACAAGCAAAATCACCCCTATTCAACTATTCTGAGAAAGTGACTACTAATGTTTCTCGTTTCTCTGTTTTGCTCTCACATTGTCGCGGATGCTTCACCACAGAGCTGTCAGTGCATGTATGCAAACATGTACCCACACAGATGCACAAAACACACACATGCACACACACAAGCCCACACGTACACACACGTGCACACACACGGCCACCCCCTCACGGACTTGCCATCTCCCAGCAGCTCCTCCGGGGCCTTAGCAGCAGCTGTGGAGCAGAAAGAGGGTACCTGCCGCAGAGCTGGGTCAGGTGTTTTAGCACGAGCTATGCTGCGGCCGCAACCGCCCATCGCTAGGATAGGAGTCCGCTCTCCTACCTACCTCTCTCACAGGGGATGTCTGGTAGGGCCCTGTGGTGGGCTTCCCACCTGGCTCTTTCGGCCCACTGGAAGTGTTTTTGGCTTTTAAATTTAAGTTCTGAGATAGGTGTGCAGCACCTGCAGGTTTGCTACATAGGTAAACGTGCGCCATGGTGGATTCCTACACCTATGAACCCATCACCTAGGTTAAGCCCAGCATGCGTTAGCTATTTATCTTGATACTCTCCGTGTCCCCACTCCCCAGCCCCACAGGCTGCGGTGTGTGATGTTCCTCTCCCTGTGTCCATGTGTTCTCATGGTTGAGCTTCCACTTAGGAGTGAGAACATTCAGTGTTTGGTTTTCTGTTCCTGTGTTAGTTTGCTGAGCATAATGGCTCCCAGCTCCATCCATGTTCCTGAAAAGGACATGATCTCATTCCTTTTTATGGCTGCATAGTATTCCATGGTTTATATGTTTTTTCTTGATTTTCATTTTCTTGATCCAGTCTATCGTTGATGGACATGTGGGTTGATTCCATGTATGCTATTGTGAATAGTGCTCCAATGTGAATACGTGTGCATGTACCTTTATAATGGAATGATTTATATTCCTTTGGATATATACCCAGTAGTGGGATTGCTGGGTCAAATGGTATTTCTGCTTCTAGGTTTTTAATGAATCTCCACACTGTCTTCTACAAAGGTTGAACTAATTTACATTCCCACCAACAGTATAAAAGTGTTGCTATTTCTCCACAACCTCACCAGCATCTGTTGTTTCTTGACTTTTTAATAACTGCCATTCCTACTGGCATGAGATGGTATCTCATTGTGGTTTTGATTTGCATTTCTCTAATAATGAGTGATGTTGAGCTTTTTTTTCCCCTATGTTTGTTGGCTGCATAAATGTTTTCTATCATCAGAGAGAACAGACAGTCTACAGAATGGGAGAAGATTTTTGCAATCTGACAAAGGTCTAATATCGAGAATCTGCAAGGAACTGAAACAAATTTACAAGAAAGAAAAAGTCAAACAACCCTCTTTGTATGATGCTGAACCCCCAAACAGAATAAAGAGATTTTTCTCATCGTTTCTCTTGGCTTGTTTACATATTTCACCATTCCTCCCTCATAATTTTTGAGTTGTTATGATTGACACCTTCCCAACATAATTTTGAGTTATTTATTTCTTAGTCTGTGCCAAGCCAGACAAAATTTATGTTTCAGTCTTCTCCTAAAATAAGAACCTGAATTGCTAATGAAAACCAAAAAAAAAAAAAACCAAAACAAAAGCAGGACCTTTCCCAGACACCACAGTCCACAGACGCTCAAGTCCCTGGTGTAAAGTGCTGCATTATTTGCATATAACCTAAGAACATCCCCCCAAATGCTTTAAATCACTTCTAGATTCTTTGTAATACCTAACACAATGTCAATGCTATGTAAATAATTGCTATATTGTATTGTTTAGGGAATAATGACAAGAAAAAATGACTTTACATGTTCAGTACACATGCAACTTTTGGAATATTTTTGAAAATATCAAAAACCTCTCTCTTTGTTCCTGGGCACATCTCAACTGATTTTGAGGTTTATTCGGCCAAAGTTAAGGACATGCTTTGGAAAAGTAAACACAAATCACAGGAGAGTGTGTGATCCCTGCCTTTTCCAGAGGGTGTTCAGGACTTCAGTGTTTAAAGAGGAAAGAGCCAGGAGGCGGGGAACGGGAAGGGAGGCCAATGAGGAGCGTGGTTGCATTCTTGTGAGACTTTGATTGGCAGTCACTGAACCCGCATTTCACTGTGAAAGGAGGGTAGAGGAAAAGTCACTTATGCATCTGTCTTTTGTGCTCAGTGAATCTGCATTTACATAAGATAAAGACAGTTGAGGAAGCAGTCAAATATGTATTGTCTAGGGTGGGGCGGGCAGTGGTAATTTCTAGTCTTGTCTTTGGGTTCCTGTAAAGATCAGCTGTGAATTTACAATGTCAGAGTGAGATTCAACAGAACTCTGTTTCAGGGTTAATTTATAGGAAGATATGTATTCTGAAAAATTTAGGGGCCCACAAGGAATTTCCTTGTGAGCAATTTGAGAGGGAAGCTACCTGAGCAGATACGTGGCCTTTTAACCTTGCAGATATCTGTTTGGAAACAAGACAGAAGGCAGGTTTTTTTGGTTTTGGGTTTTTTTGTTTGTTTGTTGCGTTACTCAGTTCCCAAGCTTCTTTCCTTTTGTCATCGTGAGTTTGGGGTCCTGAGATTCTGTCTTCCTTTCACACAACTAAATAAGGGAAATGCAATGGTCTCTTCTTAATGCAATTTAATGTCTCCTGCAAAACAAATACAGGTGGATTTTGACTTTTCTCACATTCAGTGTTAAAACTTACTGGGCCTATGCCACACACACACACACACACACACACACACACACACACACACACTTATTTTCCAAAAACTTAATCACTCTATTTTTAATGTTTTTTGGAACAGTTAACTTGATTTTTATAAAATTAGCGATGCATATTATATATTTTTCTATATACAAACCCTTGATCTACAGCACAGTTTTTAATCTTATAGTAGTGTATTCTATCACCGTATCATAATTTTTGGACTGTTTTCTATTATTAGAAATATAACCTATCTCATTGATTTTGCAATGATAAATAGTATTGTACGGCCAGTCTTATACTTCTTTAAAACATCAGTAATTTTCCTTTTTAAAAAAGATATATTAAAAAATTAATTGATACATAACATTTTACATATGTATGAGGTACATGTGATTTTTTTGCTACATGCATAGAATGTATAATAATAAGCCCGGGTATTTAGGGTATCCATTGCCTCTTGTGTTTATTGTTTCTATGTATAGGTAGTATTTCAAGTTCTCTTCTGGCTGCTTTGAAATGTACAACACATTGTTGCTAACCATAATCACTCCACTTTGCTGTTGAATATTAGAACTTATACCTTCTGGCCAGGCACGGTGGCTCACGCCTGTAATCTCCGCACTTGGGGAGGCCGAGTGGGCTGATCACTTGGGGTCAGAAGTTTGAGACCAGCCTGGCCAACATAATGAAACTCTGTTTCTACTAAAAATACAAAAATTAGCCGGGTGTGGCGGTGCCTGCATATAGTCCCAGTTACTTGGGAGGCAGAGGCCAGAGGATCACTTGAGCCTAGGAGGCAGAGGTTGCTGAGATCACGTCACTTCACTCCAGCCTGGGTGACAGAGTGAGACACAGAGCAATATCTGTCTTCCTGTGTCTGGCTTATTTCACTTAACGTAATGACCTCCAGTTCCACCTATGTTCATTCTTTCTTATTCCATGCTGTATATGTACTACATTTTAGGTTGATTCTATGTCTTTGCTATGGTGAATAGTTCTGCAACAAACAGGTGGGCACAGGTATACTTTGGTATTCTGATGTCTTTTCCTTTGGATAAACACCCAATAGTGGAATTACTGGATCATATGGTAATTCTATTTTTAAATTTGTTGAGAAACCTCCATACTATTTTCCACAGTGGCGGAACCCACTTACATTCCCACCAATGGTGTATGTGTCCCCTCTTCTCTGCAGCGTTGCCAGCCTCTGTTATTTTATGTTTGTTTGTTTGTTTTTAATAATAGCTATTCTGACAGATGAGAGAACACATTTCTCTGATGATTAGTAATGTCTAGCATTTTTTTCATATACATGTTGGCCATTTATGTATCTTCTTTTGCAACATGTCCTTTGCCCACTTTCAATGGGATTATTATTATTATTTCACTGTTGAGTTAAAAACATCAATTATGTTCGATAGAAAATACTGAAACTTAAATTTCTGGTTCAAAAACATATACATACTGCCAAAAGTGTTCATGCCCAGTATCAGACTGACCTCTAGAAAGATTGTACCTCTATACTAATTGGTGAGACCATTTGTCCTTTAGGAGACTGATATACAAGAGAAGCTCCATCATATGTATCCTTCCTACTCGCTTCCTGATCACAAAAACCCATAAAACACCATACCTTTTTCAAAGTGGATATGGTGATCAAAGTGTCAGAAATAGGGCATATCGGCTGGGCGCAGTGGCTCACACTTGTAATCTCAACACTGGGAGGTCAAGGTGGGTGGGTCACGAGGTCAGAAGATCGAGACCATCCTGGCCAATATGGTGAAATCCTGTCTCTACTAAAAATACAAACATTAACAGAGCATGGTGGTGAGCGCCTGTAGTCCCAGCTACTTGGGAGCTTGAGGCAGAAGAATCGCTTGAACCCGGGAGTCGAAGGTTGCAGTGAGTCGAGATTGTGCCCCTGCACTCCAGCCTGGGCAACAGAGTGAGACTCCATCGGAAAAATATAAAAAAAAATAAATGGGGCATATCTCTAACATACTGTGGGAAGGCAAGTGCTTTCATGGGCACCTTCTGTTGGCTCTGGATGCTGGTGAGATGGCACTAGTCTGGTTTCAGTAGATGGTTTCAGGAGTTATGAGAAGAAGATGGGCTGGCTGAGGGCAAGTCTTGGACTACAGTGGCAGGCATGGAAACTAGACATGGCCCCCATTAGATGGTGGAGCCAGAGTGGACATCAGAATGGCCTGGGCCACAGAGATCTCTGGAGCTCTACCTGCCATTCCATTCCTGATTAATATGAACTGCATTTGAGTGGTTTGAATCTAGTTTTGCTAGTTACTATATTATTGGCACACCGAGACTCTCTAGTAACCCAGGCAACTATGAGGGAGGCTGACGCAGTTTTGTCTTAGAATGTTTTCTCCCCCTGATGGAATGTGCTTGGCTCATCTTCCTCTTAGGATAAAAAGATTGTGAATAGTGTACTCCTTTCTTCTCAACAAGAAGAAATATTGCCTATTTCTTCTTAGATTTTATTAATCAAGCATGGCTTGCTATAATTATTAAATTTGTAGATTACTTCTATTAATGTAATATACAGGATGCTTCCAAACAAATAGTTGTTCTATATGCTCCAGTTTTGCTCTTTTATAGTTTAATTTTAGTCTTTAATTCATTTGGAAATAAATTGCCAGTGACCTTATTTTTTTCTAATTACTTAGTAATGTAATTACCACTTATTAGATAATTCCTATTTTTTTCCATTGATCTCAAATGTAACTCTATCATATTCTAAGTTGTCTTGAATGATGTGGATAGATTTCTGTGTTTTCTCGCTGGTTTCATTGACATGCCTGCCGTTTTTAAGATAGTACTATGCTGTTAAATGTATTGTGCTTCTGCATTACGATGTCTCAGAATGAAAGCAGTTCTCACGGTGTTTCCTCTTACAAGTCGGGGCGGTGAGTGGATAATTTTTCCTACATGTTCTTCAGGACGACCCTGAGCATTGTAGTGTGTTATGAAAAGTATCCTTTTGGTATTTTGCATAGAACTACTTGACATTAGAAAATCAATTTTGAAAAAGTGATTTCTTTACAACATTGCATTCTTCTTTTGTTCCCCACCACTCCTGGTAGGAACATAGTTTGCCTCTCAGTTTACATGATTTCAAACAGTTCTTTATTTCATTTTTGTTTTCTTCACTTAAGTCCTGAATATTTGATAGTAATATTATTGAATGAAAACTGAGTACTTTCTCTGCACTAGGCAGATCACAAACCCCTCACCTACATTATTTTATTTGTTCTTCTGAAGTACCTTATAAGGTGATACAATCATTCTCCTTCTTTTGCAGATAAGGAAACTGAAGCCTGAATTGGAGTCATGATTTGCTGAAGTTCACACAGTGTCTCTTCTTACAGCATCAGGGACTCTCAAATTTTAGAGAGCAAAAGAAGCACCTGGGGCTGGTTTAAGATGGTTTAAATGGCAGCTTCCTGGGCCCGTGTTCCGAGGTTTCTAGTCCGGAAGCCTTGCATGGGGTCTACATCTTGGGAAACACTGCTCTGGGCTATGAAGCATTGGGTGGCATCTTTTTCCATTCTGTTATATTACAGTCTATTGTGATGGAAAATTAATAGACAAACAATTGATGCCTGTGTATTTATTTTATATTTTGCCACCATCTAAATCATCACATTAGATACAGAGATTTTCATGCCATCCTTCTGGAGCGGTGAGATAAATGATCATAGCCTCTGGCATATATATCAAAATCTACTAAATTTATGAATGAGTCACCTGAATTATTGCAAAGTTCTTCTCTTTGGTGGCATTTATATTTTCATGGACAGAGCATTTTCCATCATCTAACTTCCAGCATAGCAGTAACAGCAGCAATAGTGAGTGCAGGTATTCACATTGTCAAAGTACTCAGTTTTGTACCTTCTTAAGGTTTATCATAGACAAAGGGTGGTGAAGATGTAAATTTTGATATGCTGTAGTTATTTTTCTACATAGCAATTGAGATAGTATCCATTTTTCTGAATATATTTAGCTTTTCCTAAATATTCTTATAATATTTTAAATAGTCTTAAAATCAGATCTTTAAATTTGCTTGACTTCTTAACTTTATGGGCAGTGATGCTCATAAAGTAATTTAAGAAAATGATTCATCAAATCCTCACATAAAAGTTATAAAAATAGAGTTATAATCTGAGAGATCTGTTTAGAAGTGGCACCAAAGGTCTAGCTCTTGAGATTAACTTCTGTAATTTCTCACTAAAGTACATGAACTCCATACACAAAAATTAAGAGCCACAGATAACTTGTTTTCAGATCTTGGAAAGAATCTCAATGCATAATACCTATTGAGTTGATTCTTACAGGCTTTACATAAAACTGACGGAGGGAAACTTAGTCAGGTTTTGAGTTTAAAACAGAATGCCATCTTCAATAAATAGCATTGTCTCAAGAAAGACGATATAACTGGGGTTATTGATTAACTATTTGGTGAAAAATATCTAGTTTGATTTCTTTTTAACACTATATACTAAAACATATTTCAGATGGATTTAGGAGTTAAATGCAATTTTAAAAAGTCTTAAAGAACTTGAAGACAACTTTAGTAAATGTTAGAGATATTGGAAGAAAGAAAAGATTTTTTAAACAAAAAGGAAGAGGTCAAAGTCAAAAAAAGAGAAAGATTAATTGATCTGGGTATGTAAATAAATGGCAAGCCAAACATTTCAGTAGAGACTGAGAAATAACCATTGAATTTAGCCAAATGAAGGTCAGTGACATCATAGGGAAGACCAGAACCTGACTGGAGTGGATTTTGGAGTGAATAAGAGCAGAAAAATTTGAAATAACAACCATATAGTACAGACAGCTCTCTAGGATGGGTTTGCTATAAACAGGAGCTGAGAAATCAGTCAGCAGGTGGTGGGCACAGTAACATCAAAATAAAAGTTCCTTTCAATAGGAGAAGTAACAAAATACTTGCAAAGTGATGAGAGTACTCCAAAAGAGAGGGAAAACTTATTGATGGAGGGGTGGAGGGGCAGACACTCACACAAACACACACACATGCACACACACACACAGACACAGAGAGAGAGAGAGAGAGAGAGAGAGACAGAGAGAGAGACAGAGAGAGAATGAGATCCAGTGAATGAGTTGAAATGATGGCCTCCAAGCTTCTTCTGTAGTAATAGGGAGAAGAAGGAGCATCTGTGCACACAGATTCAGGGGGAGGGGTTGGATGTAAGTGTGAGAAAGGGAGCTCGGGCATCCTCCCCTGATTACTTCTTCGTTCTCGGTGGAATAGGAGTCAGGTAATCAGTTGGGAGGGAAGATGAGAAGATAGTGTGGGAGGTAGTGCTATGATCTATGATCCCTAACTGTTACCTGGAACTTGTTTGAACTCCATGAAAGATCAGGAGAAGAGACTCTTTACCACTCAGGCTGAGTATTCCCTACTCACAAAGGAAGTGTATCCCTGTACCTTGATGCCTGCCAGGCTAAGGCATTGCTCAGACGTGGCCATTCAGAAATCATTCCAGCTTGCTCTGGCCCCATACCAACATACACGGCGTGTGCAGTTGCTACTATAAAACCTATGACTCCAAAAAGAAGCAAATTGCACTTACTCAAGTTCCATGTTCGGTAGCACAGGGTCATAGGTACGATTATAACACAAGAGCCGGCAGTCTTATAAACTTCACTATTCTGGAGCCAAATTTGCCAATGTGGACCTCAGGCATAGAAGTACCATTAAAATATACTGGACTGGTGGTACTCCAAGATGAAGAAAAGCAACCTGATTTAGACCATGTGCTCTATGTAGTTGAAAAGATTAGGGTGCAAATCGATAGCAATTTCGATATCTCAATAGCAATTTCGAGTCTTTAAGTCATTTAATGAGCATTTTAATCAAGCAATTCCTGAGCCACCCTATACTACCAAACATCTATTTACTCAGTTAGCTGAAAATATAGCAGAAAATTTAGGAATTACCTCATGTTACATATGTGGAGGGACTACATGGGAAACCAATGGCCTTGGGAGGTAAAGGAATTGCTACCCTAAGATAGTTACCATTCAACCCTTCCTGCTTCAAACTCTCCAGAGCTGTCATCTACCAGCTCCAGTATCTGGCTCCTAAAGGCTTCCATCATAGGAAGGTGCTGCATTGCCCGCTGGGGAGCCATCTATACCTTCCCAGCAGGTGAGCTGGCATGTCTAGGACAGCAGTATTACAAAGAAACTATGGGAAAAACTCTGTGGCAGAAGGAAAACAAACGGGGTAAGTGCAATTCCAAACCACCTCAATTCAACCCATTTTCCAGGTTTTCATCTTTAAACCATTCCTGGTTCCAACTAGAAGCACCAAATGCTTGGCAGGCACCTGCAGCCCTCTACTGGATTTGTGGCCAATGAGCTTATCAGCAATTGCCAGAAAAATGGACAGGGGCTTGTGTGCTGGGAATTGTTAAACCATCATTTTTCTTGCTGCCTTTACAAGAAGGAGAAGTTTTAGGATATCCCATTTAGGATGAACCTAGAGATTGAAACAAGCGAGCCATGAACTTAAAGAAAGATGTACAAATAGGAGACTGGAAAGACAGACTCGCCCCCAGGAAGGATAATTAGTTATTATGGCCCAGCTACTTGGGCCCAGGATGGGCCATGGGGATATCACTCTCCCGTCTACACAATAAACCGCATCATTAGATTGCAAGCAGTATTAGAAATTATAACTAATGAAACATCCAGAGCCTTAGATTTGTTGGCTGTACAAGTCACTCAAATGAGGAATGCAATATAACAAAACAGGCTAGCATTAGATTATCTCTTGGCCTCAGAAAGAGGAGTTTGTGGAAAGCTTAACCTAACCAATTGCTGTTTAGAAATCGATGACAATGGACAGGCAGGCATGGAGATCACTGCTAAAATGCGAAAACTAGCCCACGTCCCAGTCCAGACCTGGAAAGGATGGAGTCCAGACGTGCTTTTTGGTGGATGATTTTTGTCTTTTGGAGGCTTTAAAACTCTGATAGGAAGGGTAGCTCTTATGTTAGGCGGATGCCTCATACTTCCTGTGCCTTACCTCCTTTATTTAGAAGTATACAATCAACCATGGAGACAGCAGTGACCAGGCACACTAACACCCAGATAAGGGCTTTAACAAAATACCCACCTCTGTCCCTAAAGGAAGAGCCCACCCAATGGAAGGGTAAGTGAGAGCAGCCAGTGCAGAACTCCTCTGATGGTATTTCCCTTCCTCATGCCCCACCTTCATTTCCTAACATCACATAAAGTACAGGTACGCAGGTAGGGGTTATAGGCCAGTCATAAGGTATGCCATGAGGTGCCACAACCTAGTGATGCAGCTTGCTGAAGTGTCACCTAGCTCCAGTCTCATTTCTTCAGGCTAAGCAAAGCCTTCAACAATGATACTGTGTGACCGGTACAGCCCAAATGGACGGCCGGTTACTCAATGATGGGTAAGAGTCCCAGAAAGATGGGAACAACCTAAGACAGGCCCGGCCACAAAGAGGCCAGTGAGGACCACAAGAATTTGCCTATTCCTTTGGACAAAACATCCAGAAAATGAACCACAAGAGCAGGCACGCTGGCCGGCTAGCTTGACCCTCAAGCAAGAAACAAATGGTCCTTAGCAGCAGGCCGGCTGCTTTCTCCTTGCATCGTGTGTATGAAAACAAGTAAAGGAAAAGCTTTCTAGTAATAAAAATAGTTTCTAAGAAAGCTTTTAAGGGGGAAAATGATGAGAAAAATATAAATTTAGAATAGAAATTAATTTAAATTAATAATAAGCTTAAGACTAGGCCATGAAAACAATTATAAAGAGCGGAGGGGCAAGTTAATCAGCCCTCCCAGCCTAAACTGCCTGCAGTTAGCCAAAGCAGACCCAATATAGCCTCCTCCTTCCAAGATAAGGCACCCAAACATATCTCTGTCCCCATAGCTCACAAGAGTATTCCTGTAAAAGCCTGTTTCTTCCCCAGCTTCCAGTCAGGAGCAAGTTAATCAAGCAGAGAGTGTATGTATTCTCAAGCTTGTAAAACTTGTCACAAGTCAATGACTGTCTTCGTTTAAACTTGTTTTTTTTTCCTGCCTTATCTTCCCGCGACAAAAATAATATAAGCAAGATATTTTCCTTTGTGCAGGGCTGGTGGCCTTTATGGGCAGTGAGGCCACCATCAGCTGGAGCTCCAATAAAGAGATTCTCTTGCGTCTCTTGTTCTCTCTGTTCTTTTCGTTTCAAATTTCCCTAACAGTAGGAGGAGAGAGAAAATAGAAACAGTCAGCTAGGTGAGTGGTTTAAGGAAGTTTCCCAAAAGGATGTTTATAGTTCTTTAAAGCATCAGTGATTTTCTTTTTTAAAAAGATATATTAAAAAATTAATTGATACATAATATTTTACATATGTATGAGGCATATGTGATTTTGTTTGTTACATGCATAGAATGTATAATAATAACTCAGGGTATTTAGGGTATCCATTGCCTCTTGTGTTTATTGTTTCTATGTATAGGTAATATTTCAAGTTCTCTTCTGGCTACTTTGAAATATACAACACATTGTTGCTAACTATAATCACTCCACTTTGCTGTTGAATATTAGAACTTATACCTTCTGGCCAGGTGCGGTGGCTCACACCTGTAATCCCAGCACTTGGGGAGGCCATGGTCATGAATTCAAAGGAGACAAATCAGAACAATAGGCTTTTCCATCCATGCTCAACAGCCTGGATTCAAGCATGGAAAAGAGGGATCAAAGTAATGATGCAGTTAAAATATTTGTGCATGCGTCAGCACGACCCCTCCCCAGCTTCCCAGGCCACCTCCTCCCATTCTGTCCCACTCTCCGTCAAAAGGACCCTGCTTCTGAGCTGAGCCTGCAGCTCTGCAGCACCCAAAAGAGGGAGCTTCCTCTGGGGACACAGAGAGGATGGGTGGGGATTTGCACAAGTTAGAAGTTTTGTCCCAGTCACAAATAAAATAATTAAAGAAACCCCAAAATTCCAGAAAGCATGACAAACAAATATGAAATATCGTAAATTTGTTACATACAAATTTTAAGGTGAGCGGATAATCATTTGGAATTGATTATAAGCTGAAATGGCCTCTTATAAAATCACCACTGCCAGAGCATAAAACCTGTTTTAGGTGAAAGTATTTAAGCAAATCTAACACAAATGCAAAGCTTTCAGTATGTAAGTTCAACTCGAGTCCACAACTGAGATGATAAAATACTGCCACGTGTTCATACCATTTCAATAGCTTATTGTTATATTTCTTATTGGTCCTGTAAAATTTGCCTACTCCACCTCCATTCTGTGATTTTATAAAAAGTAAACTTGGTTTATTAAACATTCTGAAGAACGCAACAAACCTAAAGTGCGCTGGTGAATATTGTGATTAGTAAGCAACGCTAACCCTTATACCAAATACAGGCACACCTTGTTTTGCTGTGCTTTGCTTTATTGCACTTCACGGATTTATGTTTTTACAGATTGGAGGTTTGTAGCAACCCTGAGTTGAGTAAGTCTACCTGTTACAGGAAAGGGGTCCCAATCCAGACCCCAGAAAGTAAAGCAATAGAAGGATGACTACTCCTTAGACAGAGACTTGATTACTACTGGTTGCCTGTTTTTATGTTTACTTCTTGAGAACACTATAAACGAGGGGTGGATTATTCATGCCTCCCCTTTTTAGACCATTTAGGTTACCTTCCTGACGTTGCCATTGCTTTTGAAAACTTTCATGGCGCTGGTGGGAGCGTAGCAGTGAGGACGTCCAGAGGTCACTCTTGTGGCCGTCTTGGTTTTGGTGGATTTTAGCTGGCTTCTTTACTGCAACCTATTTTATCATCCAGGTCTTTATCGAGGTCTTTGAGACCTGTATTTTGTGACAACCTCCTATCCTGTGGGATGGCTTAACAGTCTGGGAATGCAGCCCACTAGATGTCAACCTTATTTTACCCAGCTCTTACTCAAGATGGAGTTGCTCTGGTTCACACGCCTCTAACATATCGGCACCACGCTTAAACAGCATATGCTCACTTCCTGCCTGTTTCTCTCCTCAGGGCCCCCTATTCCCTGAGACACAACAACATGGAAATTAGGTCAGTTAACAACCTCATAAAGGCCTCTAAATGTTCAAATAAAAGGAAGAGTTGCCATCTGTCATTTTAAATCAAAAGCTAAAAATGATTACGCTTAGTAAAGATGGCATGTCGAAAACTAAGATAAGCTTAAAAGCTAGACAGCTAGCTCTAAACAGTTGTGAATGCAAAGGAAAACTTGAAGGAAATTAGAAGTGCTACTTCAGTAACACATGAATGATAAGAAACTAAAACAGCCTTGTTGGTGATATGGAGAAAAGTTGGGTGGTCTGGATAGAAGATCAAGCCCCCCACAACATCCCTTTAAACCAGAGCCTGATCTGGAGCAAGACCCCAAATTCTCTTTAACTCTACAAAGCCTGAGAAAGGAGAGGAAGCAGAAGAGTTTGAAGCTAGCAGAGGTTGGTTCATGAGGTTGAAGGCAAGAAGCCGTCTGCACAACTACAAGTGCAAGGCGAAGCAGCATGTGCTGACGGAGAAGCGGCTGCAAGTTCTCCAGAAGATCCAGCTATGATCACTGATGAAGGTGGCTACACTAAGCAATAGATTTTCTACATAGGTAAAACAGCCTTATGTTGAACAAAAATGCCACGCACAACTTTCATAGGATAAGTAAATGCTTAGCTTTAAAGCTTCAAAGTACAGGCCGACACAAGAGTGTGTCACACAAATCTTTTGGTTTTCCAGTTCATATAAAAGTTATGCTTACACTATAATGTAGTCTATTAAGTGTATGGTAGCATTATGTCCAAAAACCAATGTACATACCTTAATTAAAAAACACTCTGGGCCAGGTGCAGTGGCTCACGCCTACAATCTCAGCACTTTGGGAGGCCAACGTGGGTGAATCACCTGGGGCCAGGAGTTCAACAGTAGCCTGGCCAACATGGTGAGACCTGATCTCTACTAAAAATACAAAAATTAGCCAGCTACTTGGGGGGCTGAGGCAGAAGAACCACCTGAGTCCAGGAGCTGGAGGTTTCAGTGAGCTGAGATTGTGCCACTGTACTCCAGCCTGGGTTGCAGAACAAGACTCTGTCTTAATAAATAAATAAATAAATAAAAGTTTGGCTGGATTTGGTGGCTCATGCCTGTAATCCCAGCACTTTGGGAGGCCAAGGTGGGTGAATGGAGTTCGAGACCAGCCTGGGCAACATGGTGAAACCCCACCTCTACAAAAAATACAACACAAATTAGGCAGGCTTGGTGGCGCACGCCTGTGTCAGCTACCTGAGAGGCTGAAGCGTGGGGATCGTCTGAGCCCTGGATGCGGAGGTTGCAGAGAGCCAAGATCATGCCATTGCACTCCAGCCTGGGAGACAGAGCGAGATCCTTTCTCAAAAAGATACGTAAAACACCTTATTGCTAAAATGTGGCAACAATTACCTGAGCCTTCAGTGAGTTGTGATCTTTTTGCTGTGGGCAGACTTACCTCTATGCTGAAAGCTGCTGACGGAGCAGGTGGGGGTTGCTGAATGGCTGTGACAATTTCCTAGAATGAGGTAACAATGAAGTTTGCTGTATAGATTGACTCTTCTTTTCATGAAAAATTTCTCTGTGGCACATGATGCTGTTTCATAGCATTTTATTCACAGTAGAACTTCTTTTGAAATTGGAGAGAATCCTCTCAAATCCCGGTAATGTTTTGTCAATGCAGTTATGTCATATTCTAAATCCTTTGTTGTGATTTCAAGAGTCTTCATGGTATCTTCACCAGGAATAGGTTCCTATGAAGAAGACACTTTCTTTGCTCATCCATAAAAAGCAATTCAAGTTTCATCATGAGATTGCAGCAACTCAATGACATTTCCAGGCTCCACTCCTGATTCTAGTTCTCGTGCTGTTCCTTCCAGCTCGGCAGTTACTTCGTCCGTGGAAGCCTTGAAATCCTCAAAGTTGTCCATCAGGTTTGGAATCGACTCCTTCCAAACTCCTGTTAGGATTGATATTTTGACCTCCTCCCATGAAACAAAAATGTTCTTAATGGCATCTAGAATAAGAAATTATTTCCAGAATGTTTTCAACTTACTTTGCTCAGATTCATTAGAGGAATCACTTTTACGACAGCTACATCTTTACAAAATGTACTTTTAAATGGGACTTGAAAGTCAAAGTTAGTCCTTGATCTATGGACTGCAAAGTTGACGCTGTATTAGCACACATGAAAACAACATCAGTCTCCACGCACGTCCCCGTCAGAACTCTTAGGTGACCACGTGGATTGTCAGTGAGCAGTAACATATTTTTTTTTTATGGGTAATCCTCAGTGCCTGCCACGTGAAGTCACCTGGGTGTGGACACCTAACCTCCAGAGGGGAAAGGTTATAGAGGGTTGTGTGGAGAATGTTTGACAGGCCAGCCTGAAAGAGATTCTTTACTCTTTGCCCCCTTGGCTCTCTTTACCAGCAAGGGAAGCTGAGAACTGTAGTCTGGCTATTCTCTAGAAGTAGAGGAAAAGGGTTTAAGTGACAGTTTGCAGCAGTCTCTGCCATAATATTATTGCACAGGATGAGACAAATCTGGTTTATGTGTTTTATTTATTTATTTATTTATTTATTTTGAGATGGAGTTTTGCTCTTATTGCCCAGGCTAGAGTGCAATGGTGAGACTCGGCTCACTGCAACCTCTGCCTCCTGGGTTCAAGCGATTCTCCTGCCTCAGTCTCCCAAGTAACTAGGATTACAGGCATGCACCAGCACACCCAGCTAATTTTGTATTTTTAGTAGAGACGGGGTTTCTCCATGTTGGTCAGGCTGATTTCAAACTCTCGATCTCAGATGATTCACCTGCCTCAGCCTCCCAAAGTGCTGCGATTATAGACATGAGCCACCACACCTGGCCATGTGTTTTAATTTTAACTCAAGTTTTTGAGTTAGCTCCCTGATACACTTGCCAAAAATGCTCTATGACAGCTGCATTGTTCTTTTCGTTGTATCCATGAGACAGTTTTGGTGTTTGTTTTTGAGATGGTGTCTCTCCCTGTTGCCCAGGCTGGAGTGCAGTGGCATAATCTCAAGTCACTGCAACCTCTGCCTCCTGGGTTCAAGCTATTCTCCTGCCTCAGTCTCCCAAGTAACTAGGATTACAGGCATGTGCCACCACGCCCAGCTAATTTTGTATTTTTAGTAGAGACAGTGTTTCAACATATTGGCCTGGCTGGTCTTGAGCTCCTGAGCTCGTGATCTGCCTGCCTGCCTGTCTCAACCTCCCAAAGTGCTAGGATTAACAGGTATGAGCCACTGTGCCCGGTCTTTTTTTTTTTTGATACTAGGTTTTGCTTTTATCGCCCAGGCTGGAGTGCAATGGCACAATCTCGGCTTACCTCAACTTCCCCCTTGTGGGTTCAAGTGATTCTCCTGCCTCAGCCTCCTGAGTAGCTGGGATTACAGACGTGCGCCACACGCCTGGCTATTTTTGTATTTTTAGTAGAGATGGGGTTTCTCCATGTTGGTCAGGCTGGTCTCGAACTTCCAACCTCAGGTGATCCGCCCACTTCGGCCTCCCAAAGTGTTGGGATTACAGGCGTGAGCCACCGTGCCAAGCCGAGATAGTTTTTGCCTATAAATCATAAGGTCTATGAATGGCATCAGCCTTTGGATCCCCTCAGCTACGCCTCTCTCCTCCAGTAGGCCTTTGGGTCCAAATAGCTGGGTGGTTTTACAGAGAGAGGAAGCTTAATTTAAAAAAAAAATGAAGAAGAAGCCCGTGATTTGACAATTGCAGTAGGTGAAGTGAATTTTAACATTCTAGTGTTTGTTTTAGTTACTCATTTTGTTCCCAGATCACTGGGGAGACCAGAGCCTCAGTCTTGGGCAATAAATTGACAGTTGCTTGGAAAGAAATCATTGCTGCTTCTTCAATCTGCATGTAATTTGATTTTATGCTTTCAGTTCTCTGGTGTAGCTTACTAAAGATGTGCTTGCGTGTATTTCAAAGATCTCAAAACCTCCGAAATTATGTACAAAGCCAAAATCTCATAGGCATAAATCCGAAGCAACAAACAAGCAAACAAATTTCCCTTTGTGTTCCAACTCTAATATGTTAAGCAAAACCTGTGTAACTCATTGAATGCAGACAGAGGAAAACATAAAAATCCTTGATGTAATTTCACACAGGCTTACTGAGCACTTCTTATACTTGTGGGATGGGGCCCAGGGATGTTATTATTATTATTTTTCCCTGCTTCTCCTCACAAGAAAGGTTGTTTTCTAACGTAGTTTATCATTGCCAGCTGTCTTGCCAGAACCAAAAAAAAGAAGGTGTCCTTTAAGTGTGCCTGAATTTCGTTACTCTACTGAACACTTCTGTACTAATTCACAGTGAGAACGTTTCATACATGAGCGTCTAGAGAAGGAAAGGAGGCAATGGCCGTATGTCAGAAACCTCAGTGCCTCTTCAAAACGTTGTGAGATGAAACAAAATAACAGTTTTAAATTTATGGGTGTTTTTTATTACAGTCTTTTATGAAACCGGATTATTCTGCAGATAAGTTTTGCATCTTGGATTTCAATTTTGTACCATGTGATTCTACAAGTAGATCTTTTCCAGTCTGAAGAGTTGCTAAGAGGAAGCACCCACACTGGTGTTAATGAACTGGCTTCACAAGTCAAGGTACAGAGCCACACCTGTCCCTGCAGCGACCGCCCCCCAGGAAACAGTGCTTGGGGGAGCACTGTGAGTGATACATTGGGTAGTGGCAGCAAAACTGCGCCTCCATCTTCCTTGGGGCCCAGCTGTGCCTGAGAATGAAATTGACATAAGACAGGATAATAGACAGCATTCTTCAGCACAAGTTTCGGTGTGGAACAGACACTTAGCAAGAGCTATGTAGTGGGTAGCTGTTATAATTGTCAAGGTACAATCTTGAGAATAAAAACTGTTACAGGGCATCACTCTCCTCTGACCTGCCTTTGGCATTTGGCTTATAAGGACCACACCTCCCAAGATGCAAAGGAAAGGGTTAAGAATATGCCACTCAAAATATGCCATCCTGACCTTCAAGCCATTTCCTAAAGCAGGGACACCATGACCGTGGGAAAGATGCACTCTCTGCAGAATAACATTCTTACCATCAAGGATGAACAGTTGAGGCTGGAATAAATCTGTGCAAACAAACTTTGTTAAGCCAACGCTTATCTTCCCAGTCACTCCTCTCCCCGTATCCTACCTTAGTCCAGACCCCTTGACCTTAGCACATTTCACAACTATTTTTTTGTCCAATTAGTATATAGGGGACAGACTCTGCTTCTTGGGGTCTTCTTTTCTGTATGGAGGCTCCCGTGCCATGTAAACTCACAGAAAATAAATGTTATGCTTTTCATCTGTTAACCTATCTTATGTCAATTTGATTCTCAGGCCGAGCTGGCCCCAAAGACCATGGAGGGGCAGTTTTGCTGCTGCTACCAGTCCTCCCCTAAAACCTGCTACAGGGGGGTGCGACTGCAGCACTTACAAAGAGCCCCACCCTGGGAGGGTCCCCACTCTCAGAAGCGTCCTGTGCTGGTTTTAATACTCTACCATCAACTTGGGTAACACAGGGAGACTCCATCTCTATAAAACCTATTAGCCAGGCATGGGGGTGTACACCTGTAGTCCCACCTACTCTGGAGGCTGAGATCACAGGATTACTTGAACCCGGGAGGTTGAGGCTGCAGTGAGCCATGATCACCCCACTCCACTCCAGCCTGGCCAACAGAGCAAGACTCTATCTCAGCAAAGCTAAACAAAACAAAACAAACCTCTGCCATCGCTATCTGGAAATTCAGAGGTGCACAATGTGCTTGCCTGCTGTTCCGTTCTTTCCCTCACCATCACGTTCTCCAGGAGCACAGCATTTCAGTGGACCTACCAGGGTGGGTCTTCAGCAAGGCCGAGTTACCAGGTGAGAGCACTCACTCTATGACAGGATGAGTAGGGTGCACCCCAGAGGCACACTGTCTATCTGAACCAGAACTTGCTTTGAATGCAAGAAGATATTTTCATTCTGCTAAACGTGAACAACCGGGGAAACCTGTCACGTTCTTTCTTTCATTAGTCCTTGCATTAGCCAACCACTTACATGGAAAACCATGGCAAGAAGAAAATGGATAAATAGGTTATTTTGGGAGAATAAAACGGAAAAATGTTGCTTTAAAATATATATGCTTGCTGCTTCCAATTAGGCACCCTGGGCTCCAGGAGGAAGACTCTCACTAAAACCCAGTTTTCATTTCAGCAATGGGGAGCTGCTGGTGATGGTCTTGGGTTCTCTGTTTGGGGCCAGTTGTGTCCTGTGTCATAGGCATGATTTTGGACACAGCACATACAGAAACGCTTTAGGAGAGTCCTTAGCCCCAGGAGAGTTGCACCTCTCAGTCCTCTCCCCTCTCTGCCGCAGGCCTGCTTCTGTGTCGAGCTCGATAACCGGTTGCTCTGTCTCTAGGTTTTGGCGATTGTAAAATTTTCAATCACAGTCACACTTCTATTTAGAGGCTTGATTATATAATCTTTGATATTTGTACTTGTCTTTCCATTTTCTTTATTTATAATGATAATATTTATTTCGATGCTGCCTTATTGAGGTGCCAGAGACAAGTGAATTTGTTATACTAAACTGTACAGGAACATCTATGATCCAAAAGCATAGTAGAAGAAGTGCTTTTCTTTCTGTATTTTTTATTTTCAAGCCACAGCTTTATAGCAGGTATTTTATACGTCTTTGTTCAAAGAATGAATTCAAGATGGCATTCTTCAGTGATTAGTACACCTTTTCGAAAGCAACTTTCAAAGTGCGCATCCTGTAATCTACGCACTGGGGGTAGTTAGGCTGTGGTGTGTGTGTGTGTGTGTGTGTGTGTGTGTGTGTGTGTGTGTGCACATGCATATTCCCTAAGAACTGAGTTCTCTTTTGGTTAATTCCAGTTTTATTTGTAAAACTAGCTTTTAAAGAAAATTGTTCTGCCATTAAAAGTGATTAATCCACCTCCACATTTTCTATCATCAGTGAATTTAATTAACATGGTGTGTTCCTTCCTTTGAGAGATTAGCAATTAAAATCGTTCTAACTCTCCTCATCAACACACACCTGAAAAATTAGAATAGCTGCCTGGTCTTAATTGTGCTGCTACTGCTGGCTCTTTGTATGATGACCTTCAGCCAGTTTTCTTTTCATGTATTTGCATTCATCTGAAGAGCCATTTCTAATAATTTTTTGAGGTTTTCAGAACCTCAAAATCTTATGCAATCTTAAGCTTTAGTAAAGTCATCGTCAAATGAATTAAAATAAATGCACTCCTACTAATGTATTCATACTCAGAACCCATGATGATCATTCATTTTAAAAGCAAAGATACATGTTTAAAACAATACAGAGCTGAATGTAAGATCAGGCACTGGATAAAATAGGCAACGGAGAAATAGAAGAAAAGGGCCCTTGGCCTTGACTTCTATTAGGAGTTTGGTGTGATGATGGAATCCTGGCTCCTTAGGACTGTCAGCTGCTCATTGTGGAAGCTTCTGGCAGTTTTCCTGCTGCCCTTGGTCTGAACGGTGATATTTACAAATGGGAAACCTCTCTTACTTGTGTGTTAATAACTCACTATCTAAGAAAAGCTTTGGTTTGCCAGTGAGAATGCTCCCATTTAAAATTCGTCTTCTGGTCGGGTGCAGTGGCTCATTCCTGTAATCCCAGCACATTGGGAGGCTAAGGTGGGTAGATCACTTGCAGTTGGGAGTTCAAGACGAGCCTGGCCAACATGATGAAACTCCGTCTCTACCAAAAATATAAAAAAAAAAATTAGCGGAGTGTGGTGGCACATGCCTGTAATCCCAGCTACTTGGGAGCCTGAGGCAGGAGAATTGCTTGAACCCACGAGGCAGAGGTTTCAGTGAGCCAGGATTGCGCCACAGCACTCCAGCCTGGCCCACAAGGTGAGACTCTGCCTCTAAAATAAAATAAATAATAAAGTCTTCTTAGAGGTCTAGAGCCCTAAGAGGGCAGGGACAAATGATGGCAGGTGACTGGATTCTGGGAGTTTTCCCCATGAATGATGTATTTGGGTAAGGAGAGGCGAGGACCATCCTTGAGACAGACTAGATGTCATCAGTAAGACATCTTCCAAAGTGACAGCACCACTCCAGACCTCTCACCAAGCTCTGCGCCATGGCTGTCCCCTCCTTCACATCTCTCGTAGGAGGTTTCATGGTCACCTTAGAGCCAATGTATCCTAAAATGAATCTCCGATCTGCCCATCCAGGGCTAATGCGTGAAAACACAGTTTCTCCCATCTCAGGGGGCACTGTCCCCTACCCAATGGTAAGAGTGAAAAACCTCAGCATCTCTTCCTTGTTGTCACCTGGCTGACTTCTAGCCTTTCAAGTCCCAGCTTCATGTTTAGAATGTAGCTCCACTCCCAAGCTAGGTCTGTTTTTTGCTTTCTTACATTGTCCTGCACTTTATATGCATCTCATTTGTCAAATCAATCATTATGCAAAGGGGTGATTACTTGTTTATTTTCCCTTGTATTAGAATGCAAATATCACAAGAGCAGGTACTGAAACAATTTTTTTTTTTTAACCACTCAGCTACTAGCTTGGTACCTAGCATTTAGAAGGCACTCAGGAAATGTTGTTGTATCAATGACAAACATGTTATGATTGTTTTTGGTGTATAAATAACAGAAAAATTCCTTAATATAACAAGCCCCAACTGGCTTTTAATGCACATATACACTATCAGTATTATTACCGGATTCTAGATAAGTACCTTTGTAGAATCTTAAATGGCTTCTTGAGAATACGACATTCTCATTCCTATCTTAATTTTTTTTTTGCTTTATTGTATATTATATGCAAACTTCTAGAGGAAAAGGACTAAAGGAACTCATGTGTGACATTATAAGCAGTGTAGCTAGGATTGTCGGACCTTTTCAATACTGTCTTTTTCTCTTCCTGAAAACACAGACAAATGACTTTTCTGCACCCTTGCAATGAGTTGGGCCATGTAACTGTGTCCTGGCCTGTGGAATGTGATGGACATGATGTCACTACATCCATAGATATATTTCCTCATTCAGTGGTGACCTCAGAGGGTGCATGTTAAATATGGATGCCCCAGATAAAAGGAGCCTGGGTCCCTGAGTCACTGCATGGAGGAGAATCAGCCAACTCTGATTGAACTGCAACATGGGGAAGAAAGAAACATTTATTGTGTTAAGCCACTGAAATTTGAGAATTGGTACAACAACTGAACCATCAGGAATGATACAAAAATTGGTACTTCAAAGGGAGGTACTGTAGCAACAAAAATCTATGTCTGACATTGACTTGAAGTGAGCTGATAGGTGGCAAGGAAGATAATCCATTCTAGCCACAGTGGAAATATATAGTAAAAGTCCTGTCTGCAGTATCTGTGGAGATAGATTGTAAGCCTTATGATTCAGCAACTCTAGCAAAAGCAGTTGAAAAAAATAATCAAAGTGTGATTGTGTGTTTTCTATAATTGGCTATGTTGGCATGCTATTCAAAGAAAGCACAGAAAGCACTAAGGAAGAAAGCTGACTGGCTTAACAGCAGGAAGTCCAGAAATGTGGGTTCTTGAAGGATTAGACATTTCAACTGCATTTGAAATACAAACAGAAGGCAATAATACATTGAAATAAAAAAACCTTCAGCTACAAAATCATATTGTGACTCAGCCTCATCACAATGATTAGATTAAGATTTTTTCTCTCATTATTAAGCTGAACTAGGCAGGGGTATGGGAAAGGTAAAAAAAAAAAAAGTAGAAGATTTAAAAATGCTGTCTGTGAAAATGTTTTGGGTGTGGTTACAGCCACATGGAACTGTTTGGAAGCAAATAGATCAAATGGCCTCAAAAAGCTTGAAGAAATTATATTGCCAAAGAAAGCATAAATTTAATCTAAAAAAAACTTAATCCAAGGAAAGCAGAAAATTAATCTAAAAGTCTTTGTTTGGGTCACAGACATTGTCTTAGGTTGGGTTCCTCTAACAGAATGCCATAAACTGCATGGCTTAGAAACAACAGAAATTTATTATTCACAGTTCTGGAGGCGGGAAGTCCAAGATCAAGGTGCCAGCATATTCCATGTCTGGTAACAGCCCATTTCCTATACTGCAGACAGTCTTCTTCTCACTCTGTCCTCAAAAGCCCCTTTGAAAGAAGGGCACTAATCCCATTCATGGGGGTTCCACCCTCATGACCTGATGACCTACCGAAGTCCCCACCTCCTAATATCGTCGCACTGGAGATTAGGATTTCAACATAGGAGTTTTGGGGGGATGCAACCATTCAGTCTACAGCAGACAGCAAGAGAGATCCAGGGTATGTGGATCCTATGAGGGAAGTCTCCCCAGCACCCAGTTCAGATACATCATTCTCAGCAAACTCCGCATGTTCTCACTCATAGGCGGGTGTTGAACAATGAGAACGCATGGACACAGGGAGGGGAGCATCACACACTGGGGTTTGTCGGGGGGAAATAGGGGAGGCACAGCCGGGGGTGGGGAGTTGGGGAGAGACAGCATGGGGAGAAATGCCAGATATAGGTGACGGGGAGGAAGGCAGCAAATCACACTGCCATGTGTGTACCTATGCAACAATCTTGCATGTTCTTCACATGTACCCCCAAACCTAAAATGCAATTAAAAAGAAAGAAAGCAGATACTGAAGTCCAGTGAGCAAGTAAGAACTCCCACAAGGGCAGATCCAGGAAAAACAGAGCAAGGAGTTTTCCCCAGAGGGTAGCCCCGGAGTCTAACGAGGGGCCTTCACAGCCCAGTGCAGAGGAGTTTAGCAATGCCGGCCTGTGGAGTCCCGTGTCCTGTGGGGCTGAATGGGGTGTGTCTTCCCCTGTGTTTTGGAATGGTGGTGTGGTGTTTGTTTCAGGTAATGTGCTTGTTTGCTGGGTGGAAGAGAGCAACCACTGTGTCTCTAGGTGGTTGGTGGCAGCCCAAGAGGAGTGTGGGCCGTGAGGTGGGATGGCCTGGGGTCCTTTGCACGGGCAGTGACTGGTGGGACGGTGGCTGCCCCTCTGAGGCCCGAGGGTGCTCTCTGCATGGACCGCGGAGTGTTTAGGAGGCATGGAAGGGTCAGACCAAGTCTTAATGCTCCAGCGACACTTCTTTTTCCAGGAAAGCTGAGCTTCCTGACATCTTTACATGAGGTGGAGCTGCGTCACAGGCCACAGCAAAATCTCTCACACTTGATCCTTTTCCCTTTAGGCAGGGAACTTTGAGGCCGCATTTTTAAGGTGGTACAAAGAGGGAGAGTCTGGTCCTTAAATCACTTGTTGGCGTGTCCCGCGACATGCCCTGGATATGAGAGTGAGAAGCACGTGTTGCGCGGAGCCGCTGAGATTTGGTGCCTTTCTGTGTGTGCCGTGAGCCTGAGTATACCGGTCAGTGCACTGGGTGCCAGCGGCGGCGACTGTCACAGTCTCGGCCACAGGCAGGGACGCAGCCCGCGGGCCGGCAGATGCGGGCCTGGAGGGACAGGGGCCGTCCGCGGGCCTGTGCGGCCTGCAGGTCCAGCACGTCCTGTGTGTGATTTCCTCGGTTGCCTCCTCACCAGCGGCCGGTCAGCGTCATCGTCGGTCAGGCACAGTCTTTCTCGCGGAGGCTGGGACGCCCGGGCCGCTGTGCGGGTGCGCAGGACGGCAGGTGGCGGCGTTGCCCAGCGCGGAGCTGCGGGGCGGATCCCCCTCCCAGCCCCTGCGGCCGCGCGCCCAGGCCGGGCTGTCTGCGCCTCGGTTCCCTCCGCAAAGCGGGCTGCGCGGAGCCCCCAGGCGCGCCCGGAGCCTGCGCCCCGCAACCGCGGCCTGGGAAAGCTGGGCGCTCCTGGCGCTTCCCACGCTCCCCGCCGCTCTGCGGACCTGGGCACCGCGAGGCCTCTCAGGTCTGAGTCCTCCCTTGTGAATGGAACAACTGTCCCCTCTCCGGTGGGGGCCAGCACGCAGCTCAGATGGATTGCCTATTGCAGCCCACGACGGCGCTGGGGGGTCACTTCCCTCCCCGCCCTCCTTCCACCGCCCCCCGTCATCCTCTGTAGCTCTGTGGCCCTCCTTCTGCGTTTGCTTTTATCCCCTTCCAACCTCTTACACACTGTAGTCCGTCACCTTTTAGAAACGCCACCTGTTCAACCCTTCAGCGTCTTCCCGCTGCCCTCAGAGTGACGGGCATCTTGGGGGTCCCGCAGGGCTCGCGGGGGCGCTGCTAACACACGTTTTCAAGTGTGCAGGCTCCTGCTTCCTTCTTGCCCGTCTTCACGCTCCTGCCTGAGGGTTTTCGTTTTGTTTTGTGACAGAGCCTTGCTCTCTTGCCCAGGCTGGAGTGCAGTGGCGGGATCTCGGCTCACTGCAACCTCTGGAGCCCGGGTTCAAGCGATTCCGCAGCCTCAGCCTCCTGAGTAGCTGGTGGGACTACACGAGCCGGGCTAATTTTTTATTTATTTTATTTACTTATTTATTTATTGTATTATGGTAGAGACGGGGTTTCACCATGTTGGCCAGGATGGTCTCGATCTCCTGACCTCGTGATCCGCCCTCCTCGGCCTCCCAAAGTGCTGGGATTACAAGTGTGAGCCGCTGCACCCGGCCTTTTTTTTTTTTTTTTTTTTTCTTCTCTTCTCTGCCTTCCAGTTTCTGGTCCAAGTTTTTTTCCGCTTGTAGGCTAGCACTGTTCTCTAGTCCTGGAACGCCTCCTCCCCATAAGGAACTCTGCGAGTGAGTTCAGGTCCCAGCTTGACTCCACTCTGGCGCTTCTGCCCCTCTCAGTGAAGTATTCCCGAACCTCATCCTAACTGAAGATCTGTTCTTTTCCTTTGCAGCCAGCACCACGCATGCCATCGTTTTGCCGGCCTGTCTTCCCTGCTGGGTGAAGAACCTGGGAATCCAGGGCTGCGGCTCCGGCTCGCTGCCCTGTCGGCCCTGGATCTTCGTTTCCTGAATGAATTGACGTAAGGTTAAGGGCAAGGTAACTCACACTGCTCCTTGCTGGAAGCAAGCCGTGGCTTCCCCGCGCCGAGGGCTGGAGGAGTGTGCGCATCCCAGCTCCTGCTAGACGCTGAGATAGGCCTGCCAGGGTCAGGGCCGAGGCAAGAGCGCAGTGAAGGCTCGCGCCGCCGCAGGAGCCGGTCCTCGCTCCTCTTCGCCTCCGCCTCCGAGCAGGGAGGCTATGGCTGCGGCGGCTCCGCTGCAGGGCCGAACGGCACACGTGGCTGCCCACTCCTTCCACTCTTTCCCGTCCCTCTTCCCGCTTGCTGCTTGGGACAGAAAACTGAAGCGATCTTTAAAGGATCTGGAGGCAGCCTCGGACTATTGGAGTCAGACCTTCCCAGATCGAGGAACCAAAGCGTGTTCTAAGGATGGACACAGGCCAGGTGGGCACGTTCCTTTAGAGCCTTTAGAGCAGCCCTGCCGGGGCCGTGAGACACAGCTGGAGTTGGCAGGTGCAGGACACCACGCCTGCCTTCCTGAGCCCCCGCCCCTCCTCCGTCCTGTCCCCTGCCCCAGGATTCCTCCCCAGGCCAGCACGCCAGGCTCTCCCAGGTGGGGCTCCTCCCTCCCCAGCCCATTCCAGCCACCTCCTCTCACCTTTCCCTCCGCGTCCTTTGATTTTATCCATGACTAACCCCTCCCTGAAGTTAGGCACTGGCTGTTTACCTGTCCATCATTAGTCCTGCAAAGCGGCGGTGGAAAGCAGGATGCTTGCCTGCCTGGCCTCTGCGGAGGTCAGGGACCACTCAGGGCAGAAGAGCCCACTCAGGGACGCCCTCTCTGTCTCCTCTCAGTGCCTTGTTTGGAGTTCTGTTGATTTTTGCATCACTCGAATCCCTATATAAAATAATCACCCACATATTTTAAAGTTGAAGAAAAATAGTGAAATTAAAGCATTCATCTAAATGATTTGATGTGTCACTGAGTTTTCTCCAAAATTGCCTCATCTTTCCTTTGATGATGACGATCTGGCTTGAAAGTGCTCATAGATAATATTTTAATTACAACTAGCTGAAAACAAGTTTACCATCCCACTTAAATAAGTGAAGAGGATAACGTGGAAAAGATGATTTAGAAATGAAGCAGGGATAAATATTAGAAGAGGAAACGGAGGTGTAATTATATTACATATTTAATATTGCCGAAGATCCAAGAATAATAACTTCTATGAATATTCATAGTACATTTTTATTCTAAAATATTGTATGTCATTATAGCAATGCTATGTATTTATTTACTGAGTTCCCTTTACTTTTCAGAAAATGTGATATTTGTTTTTGTTATTTAGGAGAAAAAGAAAAGAAGTAAGAACACATAAATATAAATGGCAGTGTTTTATAAACTCCTTAGTTTTTTTTGATTTCAAAGATTTTGCAATATTTTCCAAACTGCTACCAAAACTTATACCCACTTCTTAGATCATATAGGAAGAGTAATAAAACTCTAGGGTATAGGACATTTAGTCCTACAGGGTGGATTGTGGCATTGGGAGATGCTGGATCTACTGCACTTCTGAACCCAGCTCCCAGGCAGCGAACCATTTGTAAGTGCGAGGTCTTAGTGGATGCACAGCTTTCGCTTGGTCTGCTGTACTGAGAACTTACTAATGACAAGGTGATGATTGCACTGATGTTTTTACCCACAGAAAGATCATTTGCCAAGAAACGCTCCTTTCCTTGAAAACAATGGTCTTCCTAGATCACAGATAAGGCCCCAGTGTGCCATGAAAGAGTGGGGCTGGTGGGTGTCTGGCATAGGCTATGTTTTGCCATTTGTCAGTTTCCTGACTCTCAGCTCCAACTTCATTCCTCATTGCCTGATCTGTAAGGATGCAGGTGAGCCTGTTTTACAGTTTGTTTCTGTTTTGTTTTGTTCTTGCCACGATCTGACGTTAAGGATCGTCAGTGGAAAGTGTTGGAGGAACATTGCAGATAGTGAGGCTTTTCCTTCCTGGCTCTCACGGCATCTGCGATGCTCCTGGAGAGCGTGCATTTTTCTTTACTGCTCAGTCACCGTGGTTTGTCCAGTGTCAGGTGCATGCCGGGTGCAGGCAGCTCTCTCCAGCACGTGGCTGCCATGCTTTCTACAGCTCCCAATTTGGACAGCACTAGCAGAGCCAGGGGCAGACAGCAGACGACTGTGCCTCTGCCCAGGTCCTGCTCTTTGCACCCTCTCCTTAGCCCCACCCACAGGCGCACTGAAGCTCCTTAAGGTTGGCCATCCAGCAGGCTGGACCTTTGTCCATGCAGAGGCCCACAGCTGCTCTGACCTAAGCTGTGCACAGAGGGGCACTGGGTCCCTGCAGAGGATGGTCCAGACCCACCCTGCACATCACCTGCCAGACTCCCCCCGCCTGTGTTTTGCAGGTGTGTTTCCTGTGGCTCTCTCGACGTGGACAATGACATAGACACGATGGGTTTTTGGCCTCACACCTGTAGTGTGCCCTGCTCTCTCTGCCTGCCTGTTGGCCTCAGTTTGCCGGTGCCACAGAGGGATGTTTTTACTTGTTCAGCCAACATGGGCCAGCTGTGGCCTGGGAAACCCAGCAAGATTCTCCACTAACCATGAGGTGCAGCCATACTTTCTTCAGAGGTCTAAGCCCCTCCAGCTGTGTCCTTTCTTGGGTGCTCACCCACAGTTCTGGTGCCCTGTAGAGCTCTTTCTGTCTCCATAGTGACTCTCTTGTCCTGTTTCTTAAGAAATAGCATCATATTTCCTTATTTCTCTTGTTTAAATTGTGTCGTGATTTGCATCTCCTGATTGGACCCAGACTGATACATATATGTTGAGAAGCTATTTTTGATATAAACTTTCAGATGATTTAGACAAACACATGCCTTGATTCAGACTGTTTGATAGGAGTGTCCAGAATGCCCGTGTTTTGAATTGGGGAGAAGGAGCTGGACACAGCTGCAGAGAGCATTGCCCCTGCCATGTGCACTGTGCACCACCCAAGGGAGCAGCTGCCCCAACAGCCTGGGAAGCTCTGGACCCCCAACCCCCAACCCACACCCAGTGCTGAATATCTACCCTCCTTTTCAAGGCCATTAGGGTCTGAGGCATCATCCCTCACAGGCCTGTGCTCTCACATAGAGCCACAAGCAGGGCCTCCCCACCCATTGTCACCCATGCTCCGGCCCGATGCTGCATGACCCTTCCTTTTTCTTACCTAGTAGCTAGTCACACACGTGTCCAAACCTGTCCTAAGAACCCCTGGTGCTCTGTCTCTGTGATTGCCATCCACGTTGTCAAACTCATTTTTTCCATCCTCCTCTAATGCCTACTGAGTGCCAGCTGTGTGCCCCAGAGGTGCTAAGCCCCTCACATGGATTAGTTCATTAAGCCTCAAAAGCCCCTACAGGATTGATTTGACTTTTATCCTCATTTTATGGTAAGGTCACAAAAGCTTTGAGCGGCTCAGGCTAATGCCTGCATTCTAGACCTGCAGTGTCCAGTACTGCAGCCACCGGTCACATGGCTACTTTAACTTAATTAAAACTCAGTGAGATGTTCAGATCCTGAATTAGAATTGCCACACCCCAGGTGCTCAGTAGCCACATGCAGCTAGAGGCCACCCCACTGGTGGCTGCGGGAATAGTCCGGTTCCATCATCGCCAGATGTTCTGATGGATAGGGCTGCTCCAGACCACTACTGCTCAAGCTATCTGTGGTGAAGAACCTGTTATTTTTCTCCATTCAACTTTAGTTTCAATGCATTCCATATGGACACTTTCGTGATATGTAATAAAATATAAACTACTGAGGGAGAGAAGTGAACAGCGGGAGCTAACCTGACAGGACAAGGTGGCGGCCCCAGAGCTGTGGTTCCACGGTGGCCACCCTGACAAGCGCCTGAGCGGCTCCCTCACCACAGCCTCCCGGCCTGGCTCCAGAGGTGGTGTCTCCCGGTAACAGACATTCAAAAAAACAAGTGGTTAAATTCCTTATTTGTCCTGAAAGTGATCCAAGACAAGACATCCCCTCTGGAATCTCCTAGGACCTTTCATAGTGTGAGACACTGGGGAGCTGCATCTATCCCTCCTTCAATCGTGCTGTGGGGCGAACATGCCCCTCTGGCCCTTGGGAACTGGTCCCTTTACGTCGTTACTGAAGCAGCATTTGTTCTTGCCCTCCTGTGTCTCCCAGTTTGCTGGATATTCCACTCCTTGCAATGTAAGTGCGTGGGAATGATGTTGTAACCTCAGCCAGTTGCCATTCCAGGAAACCCTTGCAAAGCTCTCTCTGATTCCATAGTTTCTCAAACACTGTGCAGCTCGAAATTTCCTGAGGTTTTGTGCCTTCCTAGAACAGTTCCCTGGGGAACTGGGTGAAGACAGCTCCACTCTCAGGTTTCCCAAATATGTCTTGAAATGTTCTGTCCCTTAGGAGGTCTGCCCCAAATCAGGCCACGGGATCCTTTTGTTATGAAACAGTTTGTGTCTGGACATGGTTTGTAGTCTCCTGAACAAAGGACACTGAGATCATCTATGGATGATACAGGATGTTTGCATAGCAGACAGTCTTGGCAGTAGAAAGACAACGACTCCCTCTGCAGAGATTTGGAAACACCTTCCCTTGGAGAAATCCCAGGGTAATAAAGATAATGTCTCTTCCAGGGAGAAAGAGGACCAAGTTTGCCAGCACCCCCCACAGAACACCAGGATCTCCTGCCCTTGGAGTTCCTTGGCTTTGACATAGACTCCTTGTGGGCATAGCACTCTCCTGGGCTACAGCATACCCATGGGACTCAAGGAGAAAGGGGACCCTATGCAAGCATGAAGCTCATGCTGCCTATGCTTTGGGGACAGCAAAGGGTCTAAATCCCCTTGTAGAAGTGTGACCCGCTGATCCAGTGGCCGTGGTAGCTGATGCTGTGTAGGAGCTGCTTGACTGACTGCTTGGTGGTCTTTCTGGCCCTGCTCACCCATGCGCTCTCACCACCACCCCTCCCTCTTTCCCTTTCTCTCTCACTTCTATTTCATGATGAGTTTATCCATGACACTCAGCCTTTGATTCATTTGGCAAAAATTGTTGAGAACCACTGTGTGTCCGGCACAGTCCCAAGTGTGGGGATACATTAGTGAACAGCACATTTATTATTCCTTCTTTCACAGAACTACAGTCTAGGGTGAATGGTGTGGGGACCGAGTGCTATGGAGTTGGCAGTCAATCAGCAAATACTATCAAAATATGAGCACAAGTGCTATGCAGAGGATTCAAGTCCTGTGGAGAAACAAGGACAGTACTATTTGGCTGTTTAGTCTGACGGTCATGCACGGTCATTGGGCAAAGGACATTCAAATGACATCAGGTTGACATTTGAAAGAAATAAGAAGGAATCAGCTGTTCAAGGAGTTAAGAAAGAAGTTCAGGAAGACAAAATAACTAGAGAAAATACCCTGGAGGAGACAAAACTTGGCAAGCTCCCAGAGGCTGGAGTTGGAGGTGGAGGGGTGAGAGGAGACACAGGAGATGGACTGCAAATCATGAAGCGCAAAAGAGCCAGGATGGAAGTTCAGCCTGTTTTCTGTGTGTGACAGGAAGTTATGGAAAAGTTGGAAGCAGGAAAGAAGGATCTGATTTATGTTTCTAAAGGATCCTCTGGACGTGCACAATGGACTTTATAAGGGAGACTCAGGTTGAGAGAAAGGATCTGCTTTCAAAGTGAAATTGACAGGATATACTGATAGGTTTGTGGTAAGCGAAAGAAAAGGGGAAAGAAACATCTTCTAGAGTTTTGCCCCAAAACATTGGGAGGAGTAGCGGGGATGCTGCAGCCCGGCAGACCAGGCCCTGTGCCACCTGCAGCCCACGGTTCTCCAGCTTCCCGCACACCATCCGTCTTCCCGGCTGTGAAGCGCTGGCCCCAGAGGGCCGGATTTCCATGTCTTCCGACTCAGCATGGTTGCACATTGGAAGCCTCTGCCTAGAGCAAATCCTGATCCAGAGTCTCTAGTCTACCCGCTTCCCACCCTGTCTTCGATCACAGCACAGTCTGCCTGACTCAGTTGCTGTCACCTTCTGTAATGATTTGCTAGCTCACTTCTCTTCATCTCAGTCCCCAGCCAGAAGGGGAGGAGTCTTCTGTCTTGTTCACTCAAGGGTGCTCAGCAGCTGACTGCTGCAGACACACGGTAGGTTCACAACGACTGGATTTGAAGGACAAGTTGCAGTATTATGAATGCTTATATTTTGAACAAAGTCAACGTTATGATTTTTTTTGAAACAGGGTCTCATTGGGCTGCTTAGGTTGGAGTGCAGAGATGTGATTGTATCTCACTGGAACCCGAATTCCTGGTCTAAAGCAATCCTCCTGCCTTGGCCTGCTGAGTGGCTGGGACTACAGATGTCCACGTCCATACCCAGCCAATATTTTTAAACTTTTTGTAGAGGCCGAGTTCCACTGTGTTGCCCAGTCTAGCCTTGAATTCCTGGCCTCAAGTGATCCTCCTGCCTTGGCCTCCCAATGTAATGGGATTACAGGCATGAACCATCTCGCCTGGCCAGATTTTTATTATTATAAATGATACAGTCATGGATACTTCGTTTTACATTTTTAGGGTTTAAAAAATTTTAGACTCAGGACTGTGGCCAAACTGGTCACAACAATCAGAGACATTTGTCCCTAAAACTTCATTAGTGTATTCATTCTGACATTTAATAATCGATAATGCCATTTCTAATTACTGTATTCATCATGATTTAGGCAGACAAATGGTAATTTAAAGCCAACATTTAGCAGTATTGTTTTTTAGTTATTCTCAAGCCTGATTCAATTATATAGTTGAAGTGAAATTGAGTTTGTGGTGATAACAGACATATTCTCATTGGAACCAGCTGTTTTCCATAAAATTTATATAAGCTTCAAAGGCTACATTATTGTCCTTTCCTTCTTATCCTTCCTTGTGTAATATTTACTTCTAAACATGGAAAATGCATGCTCGTTCAACTAAAATCAACCCAGCTGCCTGTATTACTTAGGTGCTTCATGAAGTCCTTAAGGGCTAAAGCTAAAGACGGTGAAAACACCAAAGTCCCACTAGTTTGTTTAAAATAGAGAATCACACTGCGTCTGTGGCTGTAAATAAGGGTATCCTCATAAGAATGAGTTCAAAGTGGATGAGAAGCTGGCCTTTCTCCAGGGTTTAATGGATGCAACATTTAAGAGTGCAGAGAGGTTTCACTCTCTGTGGCAGGTGGGGGTTCCAGGTCAGCTGTTTTCGAGGACCTGCCCACTTCCCACTAAAATACCTGACAAGTTTAGACCCTTGTGGATTTTCAATTCCTTCAAAGATCAAACAAGGCAAACAAGAGGTGGGCGTGTCCTGATTTGTTGAATATGATTGCAACAGCAACTTGATAGGAACTCCACCCAATGTTCTCAATCCTGCAGATAGTGAAAGAAACAGCGTGCAGCCTGGTATGCAGGGTGTTGACAGCATGACACTGTACAGAGGAAGATGGGAATGCACCAGCATGTGAAGTTGAGTTGGAGTGTGGTGTTAAAGCAGGCACTGTTTCAGCTTCTAACGTCATGAATGTTTTTTTTTTTTTTTTTTGAGACAGAGTCCTGCCCTGTTGCCCAGGCTGGAGTGCAATAGTGCAATCTCGGCTCACTGCAACCCCCACCTCTCAGATTCAAGCAATTCTCCTGTCTCAGCCTCTGAAGTAGTTGGGATTACAGGCGGCCACTACCAGGCTAGCTAATTTTTATATTTTTAGTAGAGATGGGGTTTCACTGGATTTTGCCAGGATGGTCTTGAACTCCTGATCTCGATGATCCATCCACCTCAGCCTCCAAAAATGCTGGGATTATAGAAGTGAGCCACCGCACCTGGCATTTTAATAATATTTTATTGTATTGTCAACTCTGTCAGTAACAACAATGTGACAGAAGAGTAAAAAGAAATTAATGAAAGGATGGCTTGCATTCCTACAAATTTGTTTTATATATATACATTTAGGCACCTTTTTAAAAATCAAGGTAATAGAAATTTGAACTTTATATTTGTTGTTTTCATTTTCTTCTGCTATCAATTTTGTTTCATTGTTAGGGTTTCATGTTCAAGAATCTTGTATCTCTGTGCTGATAATGTGGCATTTTGAAATAAGGTCACAGATTGATGCTGACAGAAAAAGTTCAGGAACGAATTATTCCTACTGACACCACGTGAGAAAAGAAAATTTAAAAAAATGTTAACATCTGTGAAAGCTTAGAGCAATCTTCTTGTCTCAAAATGCATTTAAAAAAATTACACCCATGCAGTTGAAAACGGACATTTTATTATTTAATAATGTCCTATTCTAGCTGATGTGCAGAGAGGACATATTATCACGTACATTTTCTTCAGTACTAAAGATATTAAAGTCGTAGAATCATAGATTTGAGAGACACTTTAGGAATTATCTTGTCAAATGCCCTTATTCTACAGAACAGGGAATGGAGGCCCAAGGGAGGGACACTGGGAGGCACTAGTGTCACAGCTCAGGGAACTTGCAGGCAGACCAGGGGCCAGGTTTGCCCTCCCAGTCCACCTCCCTCTAGGAAATTCAACCTCAGTCACTTTCCACTTTGAAGAAATAACTGGAAACAGTGCATTCTAGTGAAACTGCAGAACTCACTTGCTTCAGGTCACGTTCCAGACGCTCAGTTGAATGCCTCTGTCCACCCTCTCCAGCCCTACTTCCTACATTCAGGGTCCACATACAAGCACACATGCACCTTCACCTAGCTTCAGAAATGTAAATGCAGGTAAGAACCCTAAGAGAAAATATGTCCAAGGTTGTCTAATTATATTGAAATGATGCCAGAAATAATCGGACACATTTTTAGGTTATAGTTATTTTGCTTCACGCTAGTAACAAATAGCAACTTGGGAAAAATAAGTTATGGACATCTAGGAATAGGATTAATTTTTGTGTTTTTAGAATGTGTTGAAAGCATCATTGAGAATTCTTAGTAAAACAAGAGCCAAATTAAAACAGAAGTTATTTAAGAGGGGTTTAAGAGGTTCTACCTACTCTGAATGCCAAATTCTTGACTTTTAACAAATAAGGACAGAGCTAGATAATCCAGGAAATTATATTTAATAGTATTTTATTATTACATAGATACCTTGCATGTGTTACATATAATTATTATTATATTATTGGACATCTTAGGTAATTTTATTTTATGTTTTATATAGTTATTGTAGCTACTTATCTTGGAACTTGGTGAAAACGGTATTTATGGAAAACATTTGCATCTGGAATATGAGCCATATCGTTACTATGTTTGGTTGCATATGGTAAAATCTGAAAAACAGATAGTAGCTGTTAATACACAGATAGTAGCTCTTAATACCTTTCCTCAGTTCCTTTGCACTCAGCAGGTGTGCTGAGCCTGCTTGCTGATGGATCTTGAGTCTCCTGGGAAGCCTTAGTATTCTGTCACCTGGCTTCAGCTAGAGTGTCAGCCTTTGGCCTCACATCCCTTATTCTAACCTGGATTACAGAGGGTGGAGAATTTGCTTCTTACCCACGAGGAGGCTTCTCTGATCAGCCGCGCTCAGGTGCTCCCAACCCAGCAGAACTGGCTTTCCTTCGTCCGGATCTTCAGCTCTGGAAGCTTCCTTCTCTTTGTGTTTCCTGCCCTGAGGGAGGAATATTCAACATCTTTTGCTGAAAAGAGTGTTTTGATATATGAAATCTAAATCTGAAAATGAATGCTCCCTTTCCTCAAAACTCGGCAGCACAACTCGTGCAGACCATCATGGGATGCTCAGGTCAAGAGAGCTGAGGACCTTGCTAGTCACAGATTCGTGCTTGAACCAACATTGTTGCATTGCGTGGGGCTCCTTAGAAATGCAGGATCTTGAGGCCAGCACCGTAGCTCATGCCTGTCATCCCGCCATTGTGTGAGGCCAAGGCAGGAGGATCGCTTGATGCCTACAGTTCAAAATTAGTATGGGGAACATTGTGAGACCCCATCTCTAAAAAAAATAGTTTTAAAAAATTAGCCACGTGTGGGGATGCATGCCTGTAGTGTAGCCCCTGGAGGCCGAAGCAGGAAGATGGCTTGAGCCTAGGAGTTTGAGGCCGCAGTAAGCTTTGATCATGCCACTGCATTCCAGCCTAGATGACAGAGAAGGACATCATCTCTTAAAAAAAAAAAAAAAGACCGGATGCAGTGGCTCAAGCCTGTAATCTCACCTGTAATCTCAGCACGTTTGGAGGCCGAACCAGATGAATCTCAAGGTCAGGAGTTGGAGACCAGCCTGGCCAACATGATGAAACCCCATCTCTATTAAAAAATACAAAAATTAGCCAGGCATGGTGATGGGTGCCTGTAGTCCCAGCTACCTGGGAGGCTGAGGCAGGAGAACTGCTCGAAATCAGGAAGCAGAGGTTGCAGTGAGCTGAGATCGTGCCACTGCACTCCAGCCTGGGTGACAGGTCAAGACTCCATCTCAAAAAAAAAAAGGAGAAAAGAAATGCGGAATCTCAGAATCCACCATAGACTTGCAGAATCATAATTGTGAACAAGATCCCCAGGTAATGCATGTGCATTTTAAAGAGAGACAGAGCGAGGTAATATCTTAGTATATTTCTGTTTAATCACTTCAAGCCTTATCACGTGTATCGTGGGGTATGAACTGTGAGGATAAAGTACACTTGTATTAAAATTCATTACATTACAAAAAAAATTAAAATTCATTACATTAAATGAATTTAAAAAAATTAATTACATTAACAATGAATTTGTAATAAAATTCATTACATTAACAGATTAAAAAGTTAATCTGAAACATGCAAAAGAAATTATTTTGCAGTAAATAATTAGACACAAATGATAAAAAATTGAAATAAGTATTAATTGTATAGGCATATTACTTATGTCTCTCCCTACTTGGTTTATATGTTTAGAACTTTAATTGGCTTCAAAATGGCTATGATATCAGGTCTTATTTAATTATTCCCAGAAAACTCTTACCCACAACCAGGTATAAAATTGAATCTTTAAGAAAATAAATTGTGAGGTTTTTTTTTTTCTTGTTCTGACAGAATTGCAATTGGGCTTGTACTTAGTAGATAATAAACACTCTTTGGTTTTGTTTTGTTTTGTCTTTTGAGAACGAGTCTTGCTCTGTCGCCAAGCTGCAATGCAGTGGCCCGATCTGGGCTCACTGCAACCTCCACCTCCCGGGTTCAAGCGAGTCTCCTGCCTCAGCCTCCTGAGTAGCTGGGACCACAGGCGCACGCCTCCACGCCCAGCTAATTTTTGTATTTTTAGTAGAGACAGGGCTTCACCATGTTGGCCAGGATGGTCTGGATCTCTTGACCTCGTGATCTGCCTGCCTCGGCCTCCCAAAGTGCTGGGATTACAGGAGTGATGATTTTGTTGACAAAAGTGCTAGTCTTCACTCTCCAATAGCTGGAAATTTTGATTCTAATATTCCTTGGCTTTCTCTAGGATTTTGATCATACTGGTTCCTTTTGCTCTTTGCTCCAGGCATCCATCAGAAGATTGCTTTGATTTTCCTTATTTTTGATTAGAGTTGCAGGTATCATTAAATACTGGATTAAATATATTGCAGAACAGTGAAAATGAGAGAAGTGAGAAATAATTCACACAGTAGTTGAAGCATAGAGCAGCTGTTTGCAATCAGGGATAATTTTGTCCCCTAAGGCATAATGGCAATATCTGGAGATGCTTTTTGAATGTGTTGAGGGTGCTCCTTGCCTCTAGTGGGTGGAGGCCAGAGACACTGCTAAACATTCTACAACGCACGGGAGGGCCCCCACACAAAGGCCATCTGACCCTAAATGTCATAGTGCTAAAGTTGAGAAAACTTGCTAGAGAAAGGAAGAGCCCAATTCTGTTGGTGATCAGAGAAGGGCAAAGAATCCGGTAGAAAGGTTTCTGGAATCACACCTCTTGTGTCTCCTGGAGCAGAAAGAGGAGAAAAGACAGAAATAGATCACAGACAGCAATCAAACCAGGTTTCCACATCTCACTCCAGCCCCGCCTCCAAAATACCTAAAGCACAGCTGGTCCTGGGCATATTATATCCGAAGCAACGGGACCCTAGTCTCGATCTAACTAAGCATATTTCTTCTTCTACAGGTTCCAATCACATGAGAAATTGTTTTAATTCCCTCAGTTTCATGATGGATAAGTTGACCTAAAAGGAAGGGGCTGAGGCACAAAAAAGGTAAACTCTGGTTCAGAGTTTACCTGAGCCAAAGGGAGGACAGCTGCCTGGAAGACTCAGACTCAAGGTTTCTTGGACATGAGCTATTGACGTCAGCCTCAGTTGTAAGCAGGTTTTTAAAGGCAAAAGAGGACAAGGGGTGGGCTGATTGACAATCAGAGTTGATTGACAGGAATTCTCACAGGCTTACAGAGAGGACATTGATCAGTGATCGGTTCTCTGTTGCACTGCAGGGTACCTGTGACAGTGTCCAGCGTGCGGCATCTGATGGCTCTTTGGTCAGTTAGTCTAGAGCCCACATAGTATGTGGCTTCAAGAGGTAATGATTCAGCTCCAGGGGAGTGATGTGACCGCTGTTTGATTTCAGTGCCTCGCTGGGCCTCATAATTTAAAGGGGCTGACATTTTTCAGATATAAGTTTCTTTCTTTTTTTTTTTTTTTTTCCTCCACAGACACATGGCTTCACAATTGCAGCACTCGAAGACGTTAATGGATTTCAGTCTAGGGATTGCGGATGACTCTGGGTTCTTCCTCTGTTTCAGGTACCACAGAAGCGGAAGAGAAAAGCAAGAGTGTCTTAGGAAGAGTTGGGCTATTTCAGAATAGCAAACTCTGCTGCCCTGGTAACTTGTGGTACTTACCGCTTATTTTCATGTCAGCAGATGAAGAGAAGTCATGCACAAACAAAATTAAACAAATCAACGCCTCCCAACTGTATTTCTTTAATGCCATTACACAGCAGCCACATCATTATAAAAAGCAATTTGAAGAATTTCTGTAAAGTGATAAAAACCATTATAATAATCTCTGTTAAAATGGTAACTTCTTTTTATCTGCTTATTAAAGAGATGAAGCCACAGAAGGAATGCAGTCCCCACCTTGTTATTTTTTGTTTTGCTTTTTGATTTATGGTTATTTGGAGTGGAGCAGGAAGCTGACATATTTAATGGTCTAGGCAGATCCCTGATGGTGGGCGGAGTCCTTTAATAACTGTAAAATTATGGACTTTATTTTCTTAATAATGATTACATAATGCTTCCAGCAGTATTCAGGGAGATAGATCAATAACATGATAAAAAGAAACAAGAAATAGGTCTTATGTAAACTGCAGAATTTGTTGCATCAGTTTACAAAATTAAATGATTAAATGAAGCTTGAGAAAAATTAGGTTGATAGTTTTAAAGGGAAGAGGTGAGGGGCTTTCAGGAAGGGAAGTTTTTGTTTGTTTGTTTTTGTTTTTGAGACAGAGTTTCTCTCCTGTTACCCAGGCTGGAGTGCAGTGGCCTGATCTCGGCTCACCACAACCTCCGCCTCCCGGGTTCAAGCAATTCTCCTGCCTCAGCCTCCCGAGTAACTGGGACTACAGGCGTGCATCACCATGTCCAGTTAATTTTTGCATTTTTAGTAGAGACGGGGTTTCACCATGTTGACCAGGTTGGTCTCGATCTCTTGACCTCGTGATCCACCCGCCTCGGCCTCCCAAAGTGCTGGGATTATAGGTGTGAGCCACAGCGCCCGGCCGGGAAATTGTTTTAATGGGAAATATCATGTTTGAAAGGATTCTGAATGGCACGGCTTGCATGAGAACCAGAAACATTCTTGGACACTATTGACAAAAGAATGATCATCTCCATGAGCTTTTCCCTATACGTTCTCCCCATTTATTATTCCAATCCTAGTTTCAACTGGGAGAAACGAACATATGTAAATATTAATCATTCTGAGCAACCAACTCTTGATGCAAAAAACCTGGCAACTATTAATAGAACAGATAATGAGCCACTTTTTATGAAATCTAAGAGCAGACATGAATATGTTCTGCATGTTTATTGAGAGATGAAAGGAAGGAAGACAATAATCGCTTGATGAAAGTGATTACTTCAGTTTTAGTAGATTATTGTTTTTTTTCCCTTGTGCCGGTAATATCCAGTGAAACTAAATGAAAATGTCTGATATTCCTAGATGCAAAATATTTGAATTGTTGTAAATGTTTTCTTTTTATTTTTAGACATTTTCCAGAGGTTTCTCTATTTTGTAAAGAGCCAGTTCTTGGACTTACTGACCTATGTTGGTGTTTGGGTCTGCTGTCTTTTCATTTTTTATGCTTTAACATTTATTATTTACTTCTTCCCAGTCACCTCAGGATTTTTTGTTTCTGCAAGGTCTTATGTTGAATACGTTATTTTGTGACTTTTAGTAATGTTTACTTAACAGTTATGTATTTACTTTGAATGTCCGAGAGACTGATTGTAAGGGTCTTAGTTTCTCCTTCTTGCCTATTAGTAGACTGTTTTCAATTTCACTTTTTACATAGGGAAATTTCATAACAGAAGTGGAGAGAATTGTGAATTGAAATTCTAAGTGCCCCTCACTAATTGCAACGATTGTCATTGTTTTGACAATCTTCTTTAACGTAACCCAATTATTTTTCTTTTTAAGATATGACGTCATGTTAATCACAAATACTCCAGTTTCATAATTACTTTTATTGATTCCTCGACTCAATATTATTTAATTATTTATTACATTTTCTCTTATTCAAGCTGTTTTTATTTTCAATAAGATGTTTAATGTTTTAATGTAGGCAACGCACATTTCTATTTTTCTTGATTCCTGGCTATTTATTGTCTTCTTTTGCTAGTTAGGTTTTCTGGTGATTGCTAGGTCAGAAGAGTGGTGCTATTCATTCTCCTCTCTTAGTGTAATATTTTATAGTTTTGAAAAGATTTCATATGTTAGGCTGGGCTCGGTGGCTCACCCCTGTAATCCCAGCACTTTGGGAGGCTGAGGTGGGTGGATCACCCGAGGTCAGGAGTTCAAGACGAGCCTGGCCAACATAGCAAAACTCTGTCTCTACTAAAAATGCAAAAATTAGCCAGGCACGGTTGTGGGCACCTGTAATTCCAGGTACTTGGGGAGCTGAGGCAGGAGAATTGCTTGAACCTGGGAGGCAGAGGTTACAGTGAGCCGAGATTGCACCATTACACTTCCGCTTGGGCAACAAGAGTGAAACTCCGTCTCAATTAAAAAAATTATATGTTTCATGAAATTTATTAAAATAGAGAAAATATACAGGAACAAAATTTTCTTAATTTCAGGTATAGTAATCGTAAGCAGTGCATGCTATATCACTCCAAGCCATTTCTCTGTATCTATTGGAAATCCCACTTTGCATACAACATCGTGTTGAGGTTTTTTTCTTTTAATTAATATTGCATCATGATCATGTTATCTCACTGGGATTGAACCTGTGAGGGTCATTGAGGAATTCCAAACTTCAAGTCTCTTAGGCATTGTCAGGCCTTCCTTACATAGATTCTTCCATGTTTCAATGGCCCCCAACCCAACCCCAACCAACTGAATGGCTTTCTTCCCTTGGCCAACGGCATCCCAAAGTCACCCTGAAAAACTAGCTCGGGCCATGATGGATAGGGAGGTAAGACAGGCCTCATCATACACCCGCCCCCTTTGGAATCCAGGCACAACTGACCAGCATTCATGTTACAACAGAGATCTTAAGACTGACAAAACAGACTGTTTGCAGCGATGAGAGGCCAAAGTCCGACCTGACTCTCACATGACAGAGAGCAGGTCCTGAAAGAAACAAAAGTGTTTTACCCCAAAATAGATTTCTTTGATATATTTTGAAATGGCCCTGCGAAGCCATCTCTTGTGGGGAAAATCTATATTCTATAGAGAAGCCTCTTCCCTTTCCAGGTCTTTCCCTGGTCCAGGAAAGACTAAGAGTCTGGCACCTTCTTAAGTCTGATAAGAGACATTTATCGCGATTCTCTCTGAAGCCTGCTACCAGAAGGCTTCATCTATTTAATAAGAATTTTGTCTCAAAAGCCCTTATCTTAATCCCAACACACCTTCCTATTGATTCCGGGTGTTTAGATAATAACTTAATTCTTTTAACCAATTGCTAATCAGAAAATCTTAGAATCCACCTATGACCTGGAAGCCCCCTGGTTCAAGTAGTCCCAGCTTTCTGGAGCTAACCAATGTATACCTTCTTGTATTGATTAATGTATTGTGTCTCCCTAAAACTGATAAAACCAAGCTGTAGCCCAACCACTTCGGACACATGTTCTTGGGACTTCTTGAGACTAAGCCTCAGACTTTGGTCTCTCATGTTTGGCTGAGAATAAACCTCTTTATATAATTTAGAGAGTTGGTGGACACAGTAAATTAGGGCACGTCCCTTACCCGCTGAGCATCTGGCTGTTGTCTGCATGACCATGACCTTGCTCTCTCAGCCTCTCCTTGAACTGCTCTGGTCTCTGCATCTTGTTTCTTTAAAGCCCCCCAAATTCTTTCTGGCCCTTTAAATGCTAGTGTTTCATCTCTGTTCTATTGTTCCAAGTTTATATAATTTCTCTGACTCATTTCATCCTCACAGAACTCTCATCCTTTTTAGGACTTCATGGATTCCAGTTAAGAATTCATATAAAGCTGAAGAATTTCCCATTTTTACCTTCGACCTAGAACAAAGATGAATTTATCATTTCCTTCTGCAAGCCTTGTTCCCTTTGTGTGTTCTTCATCTCAGTTTGTGACCCTATTATTCATCCAGTTCCCTATACAAGAAATATAAGCATGAGTCATGTCCTTTGCAACATTTTGTCATAAGGATATTTAGTTCTTTCTTATTGATTTGAAGTAATATGCTATTTATAATGGTATTAATATGCTTCTAAAAAATACTTGACCACAGTTTTTTCTTTTTAACTGATAGCACAAAAACGTTTAATATTAATGCAGTCATATGCATCAATCTTTTTTGTTTTCTGCATTGACTTTTTTATGTTTAGAAAAATGTTTCTGGGGCAGAATGTCTTAAAATTCAAAGTTATATATTCAATGTAAAACATAGCTTTTGTTTGCTCGTTTGTTTGTTTTTGAGACGGGGTTTTGTTCTTGTTACCCAGGCTGAAAGTGCAATGGCGTGATCTCGGCTCACTGCAACCTCCACCTCCCAGGTTCAAGAGATTCTCCTGCCTCAGCCTCCTGAGTAGCTGGGATTGCAGGCATGCACCACCATGTCCAGCTAATTTTTTTGTATTTTTAGTAGAGATGGGGTTTCTTCATGTTGGTCGGGCTGGTCTCAAACTCCCAACCTCAGGTGATCTGCCCACCTCAGCCTCCCAAAGTGCTGGGGTTACAGGCGTCAACCACCATGCCCGGCCAAAACATAGTATTTTTAAAGCAGCCCTTCTGATACTTCTACTAAAATACCTGTGAAGGCTAAGAATACAGATGCAAACTCTTTAAGGCATCAGAGTAAGGGGAGTTGGATGCCAGGTTGTGAGAACAAGCCTCGCAGATGGATGGCTTTCTAAACAAACCCACTCATAGCTCACCCCACTTGGCATGCCAGGCTTCCTCCTGAAAGAATCTCGGGATCTAAGCTTGAAATTTCTTCATTACCTACTTCCTGATTTCAGCACGTAGAGCCTGAATACTCAGAAAATCGCATCCTCATCTTTGTTTGGCCAGAGGGGAGCCTGGGCTCACCTGGGACCTCCCAGGCCCCGTTCCTTTGTGATTGCTTAGCACCTCTTTTCCAGCTCTGAATATGTAGAATCCTTAGTCACTTTCTGTAATCCTCACCCCCACAAGAGTACATGCTTTGGAGGACAAAGACTATTTCTTAATCACCTCTGCTTCTCTACTGCCCTAGCATGTTCCATATTATGTAGGAAGTTCATAATAAATGTCTGATGAGTGAAATTGATGCAGTTAAAATTAGATTAGTGTTTTGATAGTGTAGAAAATATTGTCATATATTTCCATAAAAAGATTAAAAAGTACTTGTTATGATTCATAGATGCTTTTAATATATCTTTATTATTTTCTTCAAAGCATAAGTTTTCAGAAAATAAACACATTCATTTAGATTTATAAATAACAAGGAAAACACATCTGTACCTGGCTGTGCCACAGATTGCTTACTGCAATTTCCAAATTAATTTATTGTCTTCCTGACAATAAATTAAAATCTCTTTCTATACTGCCAGCGTCTATGAATGCCAGGACGACTCACACAATTTCTCAAGCCAGGGTCCTAGAAAGCTTCTTAAATTCTGCCTTTCTGTTTCTCATTCCACATCAACCCTGTCTTTATAACACCATTTCACTGCTGAATTCTATTTTGTCCTTTAATTCTTGTAGTTATTATCTCCTTGAAGATCTTTTCCCATTTAGCATAGAGCAGTGCCCTCTTACCTGATTTGTGTGCCCTTCGTTTCACCTCTGTGGCCTTTTATTCAATATCCATACTACAATAAAATGCATGTATGACTAAATCAGTGCTTTGCTTAAAGCCAACTGCTAGTTCCCATCACGTAAGTTCTATCTTCTGCAGTGACTTTTATGACACAGCCTTGACTACATGTCTTTAAATATTGCCTGCCATCCCTGACCACTTCCCTCAAAGTTATGTATTCTAAGAGCTCTCTAGTTGAAGTCATCTGCACATTGTCAGTCACATAATCACGCCAACTGCCGCACGTTCTCCTTTGCCTCCTTATCGCTTACAGGGACTTTCCCAGAAGAAAGAGAATTATTCGTTTCTGCATAGTACTGTGTAGAATTTGCATACTTCCATTATTTCATTTACTATATTCTGTTGTAATTCTTTATCCATGCCTCCATCACTCGGGCTCTTCTTCAGTATCTTTGTATGCAAGCTGAGAACTTTATTGGCCTTTAAACCTATAGAATCTCAAAAAGCAATTGATAAACAGTAAACTCAAAACAGGGATTAGTTGAGCCCATGATCTGCAGTCTTCAAGATAGAAAGATCTCCTTTAGATAACCGTTTAGGTTACTGTGTCTCTAATTTTGCTCTGATCTTAGATGATAACTAGGAGAAGATGAAGAATTTTACTCTGTATCTCTTGGTGCAACATGCGTTTCTGTTCATGTTTTGCATAAGATAATAATAAAGATACATTAATAAAAATTATGTAAAACAACTGTGGATAAGAAAAATGTTTCACATTTTTTCCTTGTTCTCACTGAACCCTCTCAAATAGTTCTATTGTAAGACATTCTACCTGAATTCAGGCGCTGTTGCTACTGTTGAAATGACAATCAATTTCAATTCTATGAGATTTTCTGTTTTTACTTGTTTTATGGATAGCATAAACCTGACCTGCTATTTCTTTACCCGGTGAGAAGAGGAAAGAGAACATTTTTTTTTTTCAGGTTTATAACCACCATAAAATTCGAAAATATTGATGGTACATGGTTTATTAGTATTAGGGAAGTGATTTCATGAATCATTGAAATGGACAAGTTTGGGAATTACTATTAAGAAAGATAATCACAACTGGAAGAAACTTTTTGTACAATTGTTTCTAAATGATTTACTTGTCAGTATATGTTAGCTAGAGCTATTTTGTTGTTAGAATCATGACACTGATAAAGATAAAGCCTTCAGCCTGTGTACCGAAGATAACATAAAATACAGTCAAGATTCCATTACTTGAACAAATCCTAACTCTGACAGCTACGACTTTAAGCAAAGGTGAAGAAAACCAGTTTTATGAGAGTCTTCCTACTTAGAGGTCAAATTCAGTGGAAGAAATGTGAACTTAGAAAAGAACTGTCTAATAATCCTTCACAGTGACAGGAAGTGCATACTTTTCTTCCCACGCTTTGGAATCCTTAGTGAATAAACGCAGTTTGCGTGATATGGGATTCATGACTGGATGAAAAGAGGCAAGCCAGGTGTGAGACGGAAAGTGTGACCGGCCTGTCCCCTCCCACTCACTCATCCAAATGACTGGCAAGATTCCTTCATGTGCGGAAAATCTTCATCAATGTTGGAAATTAGGAATAGGCGTCTTATTTCAAGAAAGTGAAAGAATTTCTGTGACATTTACCATCAATGGAGTCAAACTGAAGTCAGCGAGCTGAGCAGCTGGCCCCTGCTACGAGAAAATAGTAAGCCTGAAGAGGAGTGGAGAGAAGCCCAACGCAGCCCCTGGAAGGCCCGAACAGGCGCTGGGGGCGCTGGGGCCACGTCTCCGGCCCTCTCCCGTGTGTGGCCGGCAGGATTTAGGCTCCAGGAGCTCCAGTGTAAATGATGTCATGAAGCACACCAGTGTGGAATCTTTATATGTACCACACTCACGCTGCCATGCTGAGAATGTCTCTAGAAAAATGCCCCCAAAGCCCCTTCAGACAGCTGAATAGAAAAGTTAACCTGACTTCATTTACTTGTCTATATCTCTCTCACTCAGACCAAGAAGAAACCACATGAGCACTATGAAAATCCGAACAGGATCTATTCATATTATCTTCTCAGGACACGTTTACATTTCTACCACATGTAAGCCCTAACTGGACAAATATAAATCTATATTTTTGACAACAGATTAAATGAAAGGAGGGACTTGAAGTGTAACAAATTCAAAATATTTTTTCTGAAAGTTTTTTTTTTTGAAAAATGAGAGTCCTTGATAGCCTTGAAAGGAGAAAATGTTGAAAATACAAAAATCTTGTCCTCAACAAGATTTAAAAGAAAACAGAATCTATAACTTTATTTCTTAGTATTTATTCAATGAGAGAACACTTTGAGAATCTTACTAAAATTATGGCTATTCAACCAGAAAAATACATTTACTATCACACATCTATGTGCGTATATTGGCATATACACACAGAAATACTTTTGCATGGAGAAATAGTTTTTCATTTTGAGGAGTTTTATAGCCTCTCGAAAACAAATCTACTGTTGCTATGTTACCACTGTATGAATCTGGGTTGTCCAGAGGGACAGAACCAATAGAATGTATCTGTATTTATAACTATTTGTATCTCTAGCTCTAGCCGATCATATCCATATCTGTAGTTGTACATATACCACCCCTCTCTCTATCTGTATCTATGTAGGATTTATCATGAATTGGCTTATTATTATATGATTATAGAGGCTGAGGAGTCTTACTATCTGCGAGCAGCAAGCTAGATAACCCAAGAAAGACTGTGGTTTAGTTGAATCTGAGTTCAAAAGCAGAGACCAATGTCCCGCCCAGCTCAAAGTCCTTCAGGCAGAGAAGCAAATTCTCGCTTACCCCACCTTCGGTTCTGTTGGCCTTCAAGGGTTGGATGAGGTCCATCCGCACTGGAGAGGGCAAGGTGCTTAACTCAGTTCACCAATTTAAATTTTAATTCCATCCAGAAACACCTTCACAAACACCCAGACGTAAGTTTAACCATACACGTGGACACCCCATAGTTCAGTCAAGTTGACACATAAAAGTAACCGTCACGACCTATGACCGAGAGAAAGACTTTCTGAAAACAGGACAATCTGAGAGAAGCTAATACTGACCTGAAGGCTCTGTGACGGAGTGAGGCGGTCAGAGCATAGGCTGTGGACTTGGGTAATTGGTTTCAAAACCCTGGTTCGAATTTCTTGATAGGCTGTGTGATTCTGGATGTATGCCACGTAGCCCGGGTCCTGGATTTGGTCAGGAACACCCAAAAATGATGGGTATGATTGTTGTCGTCACAGAGGTTAAGTATACGATTCTTGAATTTAAAGTTGCAATGGAAGCAGTGAGCATTGTGCACTGAACACATTGTAGATAAATTTAAAGGCTTGTAAAAAATATAAAAAGCGTCAGATGATGCCTAAAGAAACAGAAAACAGAGTGTTTTGACTCTCGGAAATACCAATGAGAGGCATTGGAAAGATAGCCACACATCTCTGAGGGAAAAACTGAGCAAAACCAGAGCTGTGAAGTTTTTGTTTATGGAGAAAACCACAACAGTATTTTCAGATGCTAAAAGAGTAGTGAATGCAAAACTGCCTCTTCTCATCAAGCCCTTGAGTATTTTCTCCAGAACCATAAAATGAGTCAATGTGCAATAAAGAAATGAGAAAATTATGAGCAGAAAAGAGGAGCCAAGATCACTGAAATCAGTCAAAATGTGAAATATCAAAGAATCAACCTAAACGGAGCCACAGACTGATTATAAAATGTTTTTGTTTGAAAGAAAAATCTATAAAATTTAAAAATGTGATGTATAAGCCCGATTAGAGGTTTAAAATTGGGAAACGGGAAGGCAGAACGTCTAATAACTCATGTTTTAAAAATATTTTAAAGAAATGAGACACTGGGTAGGTAAGTTCTAGAAGTATTTGAAATCTGTTATTTTACTTATGGCAAAAAATGACACCGATCAGGAGAGCCTCTGAGGGTCCACAGAAATGAAAATACGTACTCATAGTCAGACTTCACTTGTCATTCATGTTGGTATGCTGTTCTTTTTTAAGTGATTGAACATTTTTCTTTCAGAAAGAACCTAAGCCTGATATATTGCTTGGATTATTCATACCAAAAAACATTTATCTGTCATCTTAACCTGATAACACCATCTTGGATGGGGGAAGAACTCCAGGTTTACATTACCTTCTCCCTCTAAGGAATATTATCTACTGTCTTTCGGCGTTCAGATTTGTGAAAACGAACTGTTAAGTAAGCCTGGCTTTGCACATTTTTCATCCATCTGTTTTCTCCCCTCAATATTCCCGTGAGAGATATTGTGAAAGGTATAAACAGAATGGCAGAGAGAAATCGAGTGACGCCTGGGTGTGTCTTCACAGGCGGGGCAGCCCTCGTCTGCAGCCCTCCTGCTCTGGGAGCTGGCTTCCTGAAACGCACGCTCTCCTTTCTCTCCTCCAAGGTGCTTTTCTTTCCTGCGCTGGAGAAGTTCTGTATTTCTAACAGTCAGATTCGCTTAGGGTTCTGCCGCGCCCCTTCGAGGCTCCTCCTAGCGGGATGCCCCGCGCATCATGTCCAGGGACCTCTCCCAGCTCCCAACTCGCAGCCCCGAGGACACCTTCCAAATAGGTTATTAGTTCCTTCAACTTTGCCTTGGACCGAGCTAATCAGTGAAGAATTTTATAGAGATGTTTGTCTCATTGGCAATTTACAATTTAGGTTATCATACAAGTTATTAAAACAACTGTGATAATCGTCTTTAATCCATCAAACTAGCAAGCCATTTTTTTCCCCTTAAATTATTGAACCCACGATAAGGAATAATTAAAATAAAAGGGAGCTTTTATATGCATGCCCGGTAATAGTGAAATGTATTTCAATTTTACTGGAAAATAAGTTGGCAAGAAATTTAAACATATTTTAATCATTTTATTCCATAATTTTATGTCCTAGAAAGAATTCTAAGAAAATAAGTAAAATAAAGAAAAAAGCTTGATGCACAAAAATGCCTATTTTATCATTATTAGTGGACATACATTGCGGGGGGCAATCATTAGATGTTCAACAAATGGGAATTAAGTAAATTCTAGTTGATGGGAAAATTATTACGTTTAAAGTGCTTTCAAGAAATTTATAATAACATGGAGAAATTCTTGTTTATATTAACTAAAAATAACAGAACCAATTGCATATATGCATATAACTAAGTATAGAGTTTAGCTATTTTAACAGGGTAAAAATATATTTAAAATAAATATTCCAAAATAATGTAAATGATTGATTTTGAGCAATAGCAATTTAGTGGTTTTTCTCTTACCATTTTTAATTTGTATGGTTCAGATTTTAAATTGAAGAAAATACATTTATTTTATAGTGAGAAAAATGAATCAGAAAGTAGATAATTTAAATATGAGTAATTAGGCAAGGCAGAAACAATACTTTTAAATAAAATCTAATTCCATATTCTGGTTTTTCTGGATCTTTGAATTTTTATTTGACCAAAAGCCTTTTTCCTCATGTGTTTTTCTTCGAAAGTATAACATTTGGCAATGTGGAGGAAAAAGACCAAATGCATGCCTGGATCCTTCATCTTCAAATTTATTCTTTTAACCTACACTACTAATCCAGAAAAACTGATGTGACATTTCTGTGTGAAATCAACAGTAAAATTGTTAATATGTAAGAATAAAAGGTTCTTGAAGTTCTGCATGCCAGAGGGTACAATACTCACAGACTAATAACGTAGTGAGAGTTGTATGGTGCAATTTAACCTGGCAATTTCTTTTTCTGCCCACAGAGAATAGAAGAAATAGTTTAATAATGCTAACTATATAAAGCATTAAGATCTGTGAAAAGCAATTGGTAAAGCCGTAAGGAGAGAAAGACTTCTGTTATTATTGACTGGCATCCTTAGTCGTCTGCTGTTGGCCAACTCTTCCACCTCCCCTGCTTTAGAGGGAACATTACCCTGCTTTACAGGAAAGTCTTTTGACATTTAAATCCATTCTTTCATGGTTTTGGCAAAAGAAGATGGTGGGTTGAGACTGAAGTCCTTAAAGCTAACTGTGTGTCACAGATCAGCAGTTTTGGGCTATCTGATACTATTACTTAAGTTCAGTAAAAAAATTTAGAAATTCTATGTGTAAACCATGTTTCTCCAGCCAGCTAGGCTAAGCAAGTACAAACAGGGTGATTCTGAGAAGGTTGATCTCTGTGCTTTGGCTGTTAGTCTGCCTGGTGCTGGAGGAAAGCTCCACTGTCCCTCAGCTTTGCTTCCCTCCTGTCCTGTCCCCCAGAAACATCAGCATGCCATATGGTACTGCTTCATCATGCAAAGGCAGATTGTCAACCTCCTTCCTAGCCCCATTGTTCACCAGTGCCAGTCACCTGAGAATCCAGAGTTCTGTTCCAGGACACTGTCTTGCAGCGCACTGCACCTTGTGGGGCCACATCTTGTCACTGCCTGTTTCTCAGTCTCTGCGTTCCTCATGCTCTCTCACCACTGCCAGGAGGTTTCCACCATCACACACCTCTGCTGCTGCTGTGTGAAGCCTCTGGTGCCTCAGTAGGTCCAAATGTACCCAAATGCCAACGTTGTCACTGTATTTTTGGAAAGTGCAATGTACTTGAAGCCATGCTGTGCTCTGTGTTGAACTGGGAAAATCTTTCTCTTCTCTTGCCTTTGTGGTATACTTAATTTGAGGGTTAGCAAAGAGCTATTGGCTTGAACTCTGAGGCCTTATATAGCGTAGAGTGAAAATAGCCATTTACATTGGAATTTACATCTCCCCTTCTCAATGGGAGTTGTCAGATAGGAGTCCCTGGTAGGTCAGGTTGGGTGAATTATTGTGAGGGATTCTATTCAAACTTGAAATTGCTTTTCTTCATCACCTGCTAGGGTTTTATTTGCAGGTTTTATTTGTAGGCTTTCTGACCAACTCCTTCTGTTCTAGAAGTAATTTTGTCCTGGGGCCCTCCTTGTGTAAATAGCCTTTGAATAGGTCTACCTCACTTGTATTAAGTGTGTGGGAGCTTAGTTTTAATTCACAATGATAACCTTAGCATAGCATTAGACCAAAGCTCAACTTCTTTGAATGCTGCATGCTTCTTGACTTAACATAGATGTATTTTAGGTTGGTATATTTTTTGTAAATTGAAAATACAAGTAGAAATGCGGACATAAGTAAAAAAGCATTTTTAAATATGTATATATACATAGAACAAAACATCACATTGTGCCTGTAAATACACATTATTATTACTGTCAATTACAAATAAATAATTAAATGGAAATTATTTACATTTTATACACATATATTCCAATAGGCATATATATTTTGTCACCCTCAAAAAAGGTAATAGACACATGTGTCATTTATGAACAGGAAATGGATGGTGGGCTACATGTGAAAATGGCAAGAGCGGTTGCTTTTGAAAAGGGGGACCAGGGCTGGGGACGCATGTGGGAGAGAGTTCTTGCTTTCCACTGTACGTATTCCATGTGTGAAAACCTGTTCACCTGAGGTGGGTGTCATTTTTATTATGATTAAACTTCAGAAAGTGTTTTACTGTGCTCCTGGTCTGCACAAGGAGAGGAGCACAGGACTACACTACAATTCCAGAGCCCCCTAAACGTTTGGAAGCAGAGCTGTGACTCATCATGCTTAACAAAGAAGCACTGTCGTCCCTCAGCAGTCTCTGGGAAAGTAGGAAAAAAGGCCGAGAAACAAACCTCTCAAACGCAGAACTAGGAAGGAAAGGGTGATTTATTTGGCCGGGAGCAAGGCAGCATAGTTGCCCAATAGCCAAGCTCAAGCTCACAAAGAAGCTCCCTGCCCTTTTAAAGGCTTACAACTCCATAAATTGCATGTGAACGGGTCTTGACCCATGAAATAGGTGTGGAGTGGGAGTTTGATTCTGTTTAAGTAAAAACAGTGCCTTCCAGAAAGATTCCTCCATACCATGCCTACAATCTATAGGAGGGTGATTAAGGTGGCACCGGTCTGCCAGCCTTTACTTCTCCTATTGAAATGCAATGTGGAGGTCTAGGGGGAGGTGGTCTTGGATGCTTAGGTCTCATTCCTCACTGGGATGGGCTTCAAGATCTCCAGGTACACCAAAATCCACACATATCAAGTCCTACAGTTGGCCCTATAGATCCCCTATATGAAAAGGCAGCCCTCTGTATATTTGGGTTTTGCAGCTTAAGAATACTGTATTTTCAATCCATGTTTGGTTAAAAAAAATCTGCAATATAAGTGAACCTGTGCAGTTCAAACTTGTGTTGTTCAAGGGACAACTGTAATGATAAGAAATTAAAATAAAATACATCAACTTTGCATCAGTTTCCTATTGTTACTGTAAAACAAAAATTTAGTGATTTAAAACTACACAAATTTATTATTCTAAGGTTCTTAAGGGTAGAAGTCCACCCCAGGTCTCAGTGGACTAACCACAACGCCAGCAGGGGGTTAGTTTCTTTCTGGAAGCCCCAGGCGGAATCTATTTCCTTGCCTCTTCCACTTTCTGGAGGCTGCTCGTATTCCTTGACTTGTGGATCTTCAAAGCCTGCCTCTTACAGAATCAATCTCTTCTGCTACCCTCTTCTACTTCTCAAGACTCCTGTGATGACACTGGCTCTGCCCAGATGATCTAGGGTAATCTCTCAATATGTACAGATGTTGATATGTCTTGACTGTGTCTGCACCCAAATCTCATCTTCAATTGTAGCTCTCATAATTCTCACGTGTTGTGGGAGGGACCCAGTGGGAGATAATTGAATAATTGACGTGGTTCCCCCCATGCTGTTCTCGTAGTAGTGAACTGTTCCCAGCCTAATCTCCCATTTTTAAAGTCAGCTGATTAGCAAACTTAATTCTATCTGCCACCTTAATTCCATTTACCATGTAACGAGCATATTTACAAGTTCCATTAGGATATGGATGTTTGCGGGAGGAGGGGCATTATTCTAAGTACCACAGACTCCCAGTTTTTTGTTTTTTGTTTTAATATTTGACTTCACACTTTTCATTTTTCATCCCGCCGCAACTCTCCATGGCTGACTGTTGTGTAGACAATGTTAGTCCCAGGCAGGAGGCTGGGTAGCTCCCTCCGGTGTATAGCAGGTGCTCCTGGAGGGTTCCACCCTGTCTGTTGACTTCCTCCTTTAACTTCTCCTTATATCTCTTCTTATGAAAACTCAAGGACAGCACAAACCCCCAAGCAAGAATCAGGAAGAGGCCTGAGTTGGGCCGCTTCTCCTTGTGTGGGATACGTGGGGGACCGCGCCTGCCCCTGCCCCACTCCCCTCTTAGACTCTGCGAGGCTGCTGCTGCAGTGCTCCCCGGCCACGGTCACAGCCACGGCCACAGCCACAGTCACAGCCACGCGCATGCTGCCTGTGACCCATTTCCTGGGCAAATTAACTCTGTCCTGAACACCTTCCAGATGTCCTGCTCTTCTTGCATCCACATCCAAGGTACAGAGCTTGTGAAAATGTATTGTTAGAAGGAGATTAAATAAGAATATACGTTTGCATGTGTTGTGTTTGCATAAAGAAATGCTGGAAGAATTTAGAAAAGTAATTCTTTGGGGCTGCGGGAGGAAAAATGAAGACTGAAAGGCAAGACAGCCTCCTCAATATATGACTGTTTATATAGTGTGTATTTTTTTTGAATTATATATCTCACTGAAAAAATTGAGCACAAAATTTAATAGATGAAGTAGACAAATTCCTAGAAAATATAATTTGAAAAGCTGACTCAAGAATGTATAAAATCTGAATGGTCAGTAAACATTCCAAATATTGGATCACTATTTCAAAAATGAAAAATAACACCGAAGCTCGGGATGGTTTATCAGAGTTCTACCAAACTTTCCAGGAACAAATGATTTTGATAGCTTACACATTTCCAGATACTGGAAAAAGAGAGAACATACTAGAATTCATTCTAAGAATCAGTTTTTTTTTTGGAGACAGAGTTTCGCTTTTGTTGCCCAGGCTGGAGTGCAATGGCACAATCTCGACTCACTGCAACTTCCGCCTCCCAGGTTCAAGCAATTCTCTGCCTCAGCCTCCCCAGTGGCTGGGTTAATAGGCACACGCCACCACACCCAGATAAATTTTGTATTTTTAGTAGAGACAAGGTTTCACTATGTTGGCCAGGCTGGTTTCGAACTCCTGACCTCAGGTGATCCACCTGTCTCAGCCCCCAAAGTGCTGTGATTACAGACGTGAGCCATGGTGCCCGGCCCACAGTTAGTTATTTTACAGGGGAAGTGAAGTGGGATCCCTGCATCACATCATCTATGAACATCATTCTCTGATCCATTAAAATCTGATGTGTGAACTTTAGAAGCAAAGAGAACTGTGACAGGCAGAATACTACCTTGGCCTGTATAATCCCTTCTGTGAGTGTGGGTGGGACTTTGCGAATACCATAGAATTCTGCTCTGATCAGGAGGCTGCTTACATGGCACAGGAGGGGGATTTTTGCAGGCTTACGTAAATTCTCTAATTGGTCGACTTGAGTTAGCCAAAAGGAAGATTTTTCCAGGTAGGCTTCACCTAATAAGCCCTTCAAAAGAAAAGGGCCAGGTTTTTCCTGAAGGGAAAGGTTTGAATTATAAAGACCGTGGAAGAAAGGCAAGAGTCCAAGTTTGAAGCGTCTGTGGACCCTAGGAGCTGAAAGCGGAAGTCCTACAATTTCAAGAAACTGGATTCTGTCAACCAACAGACTGAGCTTGGACACAGATCCCAGAGCCACGGGAGACTTTGACCCTGGATTTCAGCTTTGTGAAACACTGAGCGCTGGGCCCCTCTAAGCCATGCTGAGACTCCAGACCCGGGGAACCTAGGAAGCAAAGGTTTTAAGGCTGTTTGTTTGTGTTAATTTGTTATGCAATAGTCGAAATTAATACAGGAAACTATCACGAACCCTAAGAAGAAAGGGGACCCCAAAATGATTACTGTTAAATGAAAGAATAATGAAACTAATGTTAAATCAAAACTATGTTTTCCTTCTGGAAAAGATACTTTTCCCTATTCCTTCTGCTTAGTATAAGTAAAAAATCCTGGACATTTTATGTAAACAAACATGAGAAAATCTTGAAAGGTGGAGGGAGGTGTGAACCCAGAGAATCTGAGACAGATCTCAGTTAATTTAGAAGGTTTATTTTGCCAAGGTTGAGGATAGGCCCATGACAGCCTCGGGAAGTCCTGACGACATGTCCCAAGGTGGTCGGGGCACAGCTTGGCTTTATATATTTAATGGAGACATGAGACATCAATCTACGGATGTAAGAAGTACACTGGTTTGATCTGGAAAGGCAGGACATCTTGAAGAAACGACAGGAAGACTTGAATCTTCCAGGTCACAGATAGGTGATGCACAAGCTGTTACATTCTTTTGCGTTTCTGATTAGCCTTTCCAAAGGAGGCAGTCAGATATGCATCTATCTCAGGGGTGACCTCGAATAGAATGAGAGGCAGATTTGCCCTAAGCAGTTTCCAGGTTGAGTTCTTCTTAGTGATTTGGGGGCCCAAGACATTTTCCTTTCACATTTCCCCCTTTTTGTAAACTCTTGTGGAGAAAGCATTTTAAAGAAAACGAGTCTCTGATCTCAGGTTTCATCTGTCCTCTCATGGCTCAGATAGTTTATTCCTAGAGGGGTAGGTCCTGAAAGCTCATTTTTAGCAAGTTGTGAAGTCTCATGTCCTGTGAAGAGAAAATAGCAGACAGGAAGGAAGAAACAACAAAACAAACAGAAGAACAATCCTAGAAAAACAATATAGGCCACATTACTCTGAAGTCCATTCATGAGTAGGCGGGTATGAAAGTGGTCTATGAATGTAAACAGGTTGCTGTTATTTTCTTCTGAAGTTTAAGTTGTCTGGCTTCAGTTCACAGGGTTCTAAGAAAGCACAGCCTAGTTTTCAGTGACTCCAAATTAAGAAAAATGGAAACAAAAAAGAAGAAAAAAATGGTAAACAATTATTTTGAAGACTTGTAGCCATAAAAAATAATTCCATTCAAGCTGTAGAAAATAATAAAAATTGAAAAAAAAATTAGGCAAGACTAGCATCTAACAACCAGTATACTATAGTTTTGAAACATAATTTGTTTTTCCTCTCTCTCAAGTTTCCCATTTGTACTGAAGATAAATCATGGTAGGACTGGTTTGCTTTATTATACTTGACCTAATTATTTGTATACAGGGCAGCAAGAATAATTATTTTTTAGGCTTTTAAATTGGCTTTGATGGAACTTTGTTCCATAGGAGGAATCTCAGATAAGACTTTTAAAGCAGAGCCCAGCCATGGATTTTGCCATCAAATACAAATTTGATGGCAAATGAGTTCTGTGAATTTCCTCTCCTCTTGAGGTTCTAAGGTAAACCTGGGGCTTCTGCGCCTGTTAGAAAGTGACATTCTTTACTTACCACAGGTTAGAAACCCTGTACAGGGACTATGTACACAAAATCTGAGGCCAGTTTTTTCAAGGAAATTATTGGCTCCATAAGTCAAGTTTGATTCCTTAAAGGAAAGCACACAATTCCAGTCAAAGCCTTGGTAAAATAACTGGTTTCTCCAATTGTGTCCTGTTACAAATGAAAACAGATTCTTATGGTTGAATCTTATTGGTGAAATCTTATTGCACGTAAGCAAATAACTGTCTTGCTGTAAGTTAAGAATACTTACAAGTAGTTTCCCAATTCTGGAAAAATCAGGGAGAGAGCAATAAATATGCTCCAAATTTTGTTCATAGGAGTATCCTGAAATTGGCAAACATTATCAATAGCTTAAAAGAAAAGCTTTAAGACTCTGAAAAACTAAACAAAGGGTCAGCAAACATTTTTAAGCAAAAAGTCAAAATGATTGCACGCATATGTTAATTGCAGCACTATTCACAATAGCAAAGACATGAAATCAACCTAAATGCCCATCAGTGGTAGACTGGATAAAGAAAATGTGGTAAATCTACATCATGGAATACCATGCATTTATAAAAAAGAATGAAATCATGTCCTTTGCAGAAACATGGATGGAGCTGGCGGCCCTTACCCTAAATGAACTAACACAGGAACAGAAAAGCAAATAAGCAAATACTGCATGTTCTCACCTATAGGTGGCAGCTAAACATTGAGTACATATGGACACAAAGAAGGGAGCAGCAGACACCAGGGACTGCTAGAGAGTGGAGAGAGGGAGGAGGGTGAGGATCAAAAAACTACCTTTATGGGTACTATGCTTAGTACCTGGGTGGTGAAATAGTCTGTATACCAAATCCCCTTTACATGACATGGAATTTACCAATATGACAAACCTGTGTATGTACCCCTGAACCTAAAATAACAGTTAAAAGAAAGAACTCTCACAGCTCAGCAGGAATAAAGCAAGCAATTATTCAAGTAGAAAATGGGCAAAAAGTTGGAAGAGGCATTTTACTGAAGATGTTATGAAGACTTACAGATGGGAAAATAAGCATATGAAAAGAGTTTTAACACCATTAGGGAAATGCAAATCCAAACACAGTGATCTCCTCCTTGTATTGTTTCCTTACAATTGAATTTGAATTTAGTTATCTCAAAATGCAATACCTTCTAACACAGCTAAATCCTCAGTAAAAGGTCCCTTCTGGGCCTTTGCTTGCTGCAAAGAGAACTGTGTCCTAGGAGGAGCTTCTGGCTCTGTTCCACACCTAGGTGAGCCTCCGCCAGGCAGGTGCTGGCTTTCACTTCTTCTGTTGAGCTGGATGAACTCACCATCAATCTACAGTGTCACCTGAAGGTGGGTCATTTTCATGAATAAATGCTTCTCATTGTTTGTGTGCCTTTAGTCAATTTCCAGTGTTGAAATTCATGCTTTTGACAGTTAATTGTAGCACTTTATTGTAACTTTTAGGGAAAAATATTTGTGAAACTTCAACTCCATCATGCTGGAAGTAAGAACTGTGAAGCAAAAATTGTATATCAAGGCACATATTTTGAAACATTTGAAAGCGAACAGCAAGAATTATCATGAAAATGAGTCAGAAAATATACTGCCTGTGTATCATTATTTAATTGATAACTTGAGGAAATAATCTAGCCAAAAGAGAGAGATCAAAGCGATATTGAAGTTAGAACTCAAGAATAGAAAAGTTGCCAGGTGCAGTGGCTCATGCCTGTAATCTCAGCACTTTCGGAGGCCGAGGCAGGCAGATCACAAGGTCAAGAGTTCGAGACTAGCCTAACCAACATGGTAAAACCCCATCTCTACTAAAAATACAAAAATTAGCTAGGTGTGGTGGTGCGTGCCTGTAATCCCAGCTACTCAGGAGGCTGGGCCAGGAAAATCATTTGAACCAGGGAGGTGGAGGTTGCAGTGAGCCAATATCATGCCACTGCACTCCAGTCTGGGTGATAGAGCAAGACTCCATCTCAAAAAAAAAAACCACAAAAAAATGAAGAAACAAAAAACCAGAAAAGTCATAAAATAGATATGCCATGCAGATCTTTCCTGAGTTTGAAAATTCAGATTGGTAATTGTATTATGTCTCATCTACAGAGGTTTGTTGTTATTTTTGTTGCTTATGGACAAACCTGACTCTTCAGTGTTTCTTTATACAGTTTTTAATTCCTGTCTTTACTTTTTGCCCAGATCCTGGCATTCTATTTTTCCTATCATAACCATCATTTGTCAGTTCTGAAGCTCTCTCATCCATTTAATATAGCAAATGGTGCTCTCTTTCAGCATGTTCTAAAAATGACAAAATTATTTGCATAGTTGGCAGCTTGTGCAAAGGGACTTCATTTTATAAAGATATTAAAACTTTACTCTGCGGAAGCATAATTACATAAAACAACATAAAAGCCATTTTTACTTCTAATTAAATTGAATAATTTTTTTCTTTTAAATGTTTATATTAAATTAACTGAGTCACTTTTTTAACGTAGTATGTTATCTTCTTAAAGCTTTTGTTATGTATTTTTCCTCTAAACTGTATGAATGTTCCTCTGTTAACAGTGTTGTAATCTTGAACTTACATTGTGATTTCTGTTAAAGATTTTGCAAGAAAAAAATAATTGCTAGGAAATATATGAAAATGTTGGCCATTTAAAAATTCCTGTCTGGCTGCAGCCCACACATCTATTTTTCCATTCCTCATTTTAAACCTACCTATAAAAGGGAGAAAAAGATGACAATTCTTAATATTGAAAAATAAAAGTTACAAAATATTTCAAGGATCTGAGAGGAATTTACATGATTTACAAGGCATATATAGACTCCAGTCAGAAGACACACTTGACAGCTGATCTCGAGTGAATTTAAGAATTTTGTCTTTTCCGGCTGGGTGAGGCGGCTCATGCCTGTAATCCCAGCAATTTGGGAGGCTGAGGCAGGTGGATCATGAGTTAAGAGATCTAGACCATCCTGGCTAACATGGTGACACATCGTCTCTACTAAAAATACAAAAATCAGCTGGTCGTGCTGGCGCAGACCTGTAGTCCCAGCCACTGGGGAAGCCGCGGCAGGAGAATCATTTGAACCCGGGAGGCGGAGGTTGCAGTGAGCCGATATTCCACCACTGCACTCCAGGCGGTGACAGAGGGAGGCTCCATCTCAAAAAAAAAAAAAAAAATCAGAAACAAAATAAAACCAAAAAACCACCAAAAAGAATATAAAAAGGAAACAGGAAAATCTTGAAAACTATGTACATGGAATGTGAGAGTAAAGGTTAATACATGTGCCAAGGTTCCCTAGGGCCACACCCCTACCTGGGGACTCTCCAGGAGGACTCACGGGACTCAGCAGGCAGCTGTGCTAGGGCCAAGGTTTATTACAGAGGATGCAGACAGAGTCAGCCGAGAGGGAGGCTACCTAGGGGAGGCCAGAAGAAACCACGTGCAGGCTTTTAAGGGCGCTTTCCCCATGGAGTCGCACCAGACAAGCCTGATTCTGACCAGCATGTGAACACGACAACACATGTGAAACGCTGTCTGTCCGAGAAACCTACTCAGCATCCATGGTTTTTATTGTGTGCTGGACATAAAGGCATCCTCTGCCTAGTATGTGCCAAAATTCCAGACCCGCAGAAGAAAAGCAGGTGTCTCACATAAACCGCATTGCTTGTACACACAGTTTAAGCAGAGCAAGACACCCTCGTTAATCAGGAAACGGTGAGAACGCTTTCAAAACACAAGTTCCCAGATGCCAGCCAACGGCCTACTCACAAGCAGGCCTTTCTAACCACAGCAGTCTCGGGCCTGCCATGTTAGCTGTCCTTTGCATAATACTCAACTTAGATTTTAAAATAATCCTACAAGTTGATTTAAAAGAGGTCAACTCTTTAAAGAAGAATTGATAAGACACGTGGATAAGCAATTAATAAATTTTAAAAATGCCAATGTCCAGTAAAAATATGAAAATATTTCTATCTTACCAGAAATAAGAGGCATGCCCATCAAGCTTTTCAAGTTAGATGTCTTTTTGGTTAACACGGCCTTGTTGATATTCTAAATAGTGCCAAGAAATGTGTACTTTCACAGACCACTCCTAGGCATATAATTCAGCAAAACTTTCCTAAGTGTCTCTCTCTCTCTCCCTCATGCTGCTTCTGTCTCATAATCAAGAGAGATAACTTTTCTTCTCTTTGAACAATGAAATTTATTTTAAATTATCCTAAGCAAATAGATATGTCAAAACAATCCTAGACTAGGATATTCACTGCAACATTATGACTAATGTTGAAATCAGAGATATCCTAAATAACGTGTATTGAGGAAATACATTATACTACATTTGTTCAATTGAATAATATCTAGCCATTAAAGAATAATATCTCCATGAAAAAAAAAGTTATCAAAAATGAAAAGATTGTAGCAATGGTGCCACAATGTATGATCAGAATAAGGGAACAAGAATATAACATTAGGAGGTCATTAATATTAGAATAATAAAAAAGGGTCATTGCAAATTAGTTTGGACAAAGTGAACTAAACGGAGCTTTGCCATAAGTTTTTATATCTTTTTTATGGTAGAAGATTATGCATTACATAGAATTTACCATTTTAACTATTTACAGGTGTGCATTAAGTGGTATAAAGCACATTCATGACATTGCTCAACCACTATCCATTTCTAGAAATACTTCATCATCCTAATCAGAAACACTTTACCCATTAAACAATAATTCCTCATTCCCTCTGACTCCTGGGGTCCCCTCGTAACCTCCAGTCTATTCTGTGTTTATAAGTTTGCTTATTCTAGGTACCTTATATAAATGGAATCATGCAATATTTGTCCTATTGCATTTGGTTTATTTCACTTAGTATAATGTTTTTCCAGCTTCTCCCATGTTTTAGCATGTACCATAGTTTCATTCCTTTTTAAAAAACATGTCATAACTTGTACATATGACATTTTGTTTCTGTATTACCCTGTTGGACAGTGGAGGTGTTTCCCCATATTGGCTGTTGTTAATCATGCTGCTTTGACCATTGGTGTACAAGTATCTGTTCGTTTCTCTGCCTTTAATTCTTTTGAGTATATACTAGAAGTGAAATTATATAATAATTTTATTTTTAATTTTTAGAAATCACCCAACTATTTTCCACAGCAGGTACATCATTTTGCATTCTCATCTGTAATGTGCCTGGGTTCCATTTTCTCCATATCCTCACCAGCCCTTGTTATTTTTCATATACATATATATATATACACACACACACACACACACACACACACACACATATATATATATATATATATATTTTATAGTAGCCATTCCAAAGCCTGTGAAGTGGTATCTCTTTGTATTTTTATTTTCAGTTTCCTAATGACTAGTGATGTTAATAAGCATATAACATCCATAGGCACATTTAAAGATTCATGTGCTTATTGGCCATTGGGGGAATGCCCATTCACGTCTTTTGCATATTTTAAATTGGGTTATTTGTTATTTTTTTCTTTCTTATGGAGTTGTAGGAATTCTTTATATATTCTGAATATTAATCTTTATCTGATATATGGTTTGCATAGCTCTTACATTTTGCTCTTTGATCTACTTTGAGATAATTATTGTGTATGGCAAAAGATAAGGGTTCAACCTTATTCTTTTGCATGTGGTATTCATTTTTTCCAGTGCCATTTGTTGAAAAAACAATTCTTTTCTTATTGAATTGTCTTGGCATTCTTTTTGGAAATCAATTGACCACATATTTGAGGGTTTGTTTCCATCCCACTTATAGCGTATTTCCTTGGCCTACATGACCATTGTTATGTTACACACAGTTTTGATTACTTTGGTATGTTTTGATATCAGGAAATGTGAGTCCTCAAACTATTTTTCTGTTTCAAGATTGTTTTGGCTACTTGAAAACCTGTGAGAATCCAAATGGATTTTAGGATGACTTTTCCTATTGCTACAAAAATTACTGTTGTTGGGATATTAATAGATATTGCACTGAATCTGTATATCACTTGAATAGCATTACCATATTAACAATATTAAGTATTGGTTGATGAACAAAGGATGTCTTCTCACTTGTTACATCTTCTTTCATTTCTTACAACAACAATTGTAGTTCTTGGTGTACAAGTCTTTCACTTCCTAGGTTAAATCAATTTCTTAATATTTACTTTTTATGATGCTCGTATAAATGGAAATGTTTTGAATCTTTCTGTATCTTACATTGCTAGTGGATAGACATATAGCTTACTTTTTGTGTTTACGTTATAGCTTGCAATTTTGCAGGATATTTTTTATTGGTTGTAACAAAGTTTTTGGGGGTGTGTGTGTGTGTGTGTAATCTTCAGGGATTTTTAACATCAAAGATTACATCATCTGCAGAGATCATTTGACTTCCTTCTTTTCAAATTCAATGGCATTTCTTGTCTAATCACTCTTGCTAGAACTTTCAATGTGATCTTGAATAGAAGTGGTGAAAGCAGACTTCTTTGTCTTGTGCTAATTATCTGGGAAAAGCTTTCATTATTTCACCATTAGAGTGACGTTAGATGTGGGTTGTTATGTATGGCACTTATCATTTTGAGGAAGACCCTTTCATTCTTTGATTATTGTTTTTACAATGAAAACCTGTTGAATTTTGTAAAGTGCTTCCTTAGTGCATCGATTAAGATGATCATGTGATTTTTTTCCCCTCCATTCTATTAATTTCATATACCACAGTGATTGATTTTCATATGTTGAGCTTTTCTTACATTCCAGTAATAAATCCTACTTGGTCATGTTTATAATTGCTTTACTATATTGTTTAATTCAGTTTGCTAGTATTTTGTTGAAGATTTCTCCACCAATATTCATAAGAAATATTTGTGTGTAGTCTCCTTTTCAAGTAGTATCTTTTTCTGATTTTGGTATTAGGGTAATTGCAGGCCTCATAGAATAATTTGAAAATGCTCCTTCCTCTTCAATTTTTTTTATTTGCAAGAGTTTGAACAGAATTAGTGTTATTTCTTCATAAAAGGTTTGGTGTAATTCACCATGGAAGCTGTTTTGTGTAGGGCTTTTTTATCTTGTAGAAAGGTGTTTTATTTGGAGGCAAGCTCCTTACTAGGTATCCATCTATTCAGATTTTTTATTTCTTTATAATTTGGTTTTTGCAGATTGTTTGCCTGTTTCATCTAGTTTACCCCAATTGTTAGTGTATAATTGTTCAAAGTATACTTTTAATCTGTTTATTTCTGCAAAATTGGTAGAATGTCTCTATTTTCATTTCTGAACTTAGAATCTTAAAACATTTTCTCTTTCTTTTCTTTTTCAGTTGTTTTAAGGTGTTTTTCTAGTAAATCTATGTGTGCTTTCTTAGGGATGGCTTCTTTCCATTTACTTTAAATTTATTTAAAAATTTTTAATGAGCATCTTCTATTTCTTAGTATGTCTTGTAATTGTTGTTGTTGGAAATCGGAAATTTGATGGTTATAATGAGGTACTTCTGGAAATCAGATTCTCTCTCTTCCTCAGGGTTTGCTTTTATTTTTATTGTTGAAGGCTGTATTAGCCCATTTGAGATTTTTCCAAACTGTTTTTGTAAAAATTATTTCTTGTCATGTGTTATCATTGGAGTCTCTGTTTCTTTAGCTCATGTTCAGCTGATGTTTAGACAGAGATTTTCTTAAAATCAGGAGCTGAAGCAAACCAATAAAAGCGAGTCTCTCTCTCTCTCTCTGTTTCACTCTCAAAACAAAACAAACAAAAACAGAGGCAGGCGCTGCAAGGCAGCCTCTGGAGACTGGCTGTGTGCTGAGCCCCCTTCATCTCTGGGCTAGGCTTGCTCAAGTTTGGGGTTGGGGCAGCAATGAAACCAGAAGGTCTTCTCAGGTCTTTTCTGAGCACGTGGCTCTCTTGGGCATTCACATGGCTTTCTAAATTCTCCTGGCTATATGGCTGCATTTGATATTCTCATTCCCCCAAAGCATCTCATTAAACATCTCTTCTGGAACTCCGATGACCTATTTCATATCTCTACTTGCAATCCCCTGCCTCAGACACCTGTGAGCTTGTCGTCGCCTTGTAGCTTTTATGAGCAGTGCCCACCGCTTTTATCACCTGCATCTGGTGGTACACGAAACAGAGATGAGTGTCTTGTGTCAATCTGTCAGATATCCCCAGAAAGGTTAGAAACATAACACCACGATTTGCAATGAAGTCTGCTCTGCTCCCTCTTACACCATGTGCGGTGGGATCTGGAGCCAGCCTGCTCTCTGCCGAAAACCCAGTTTACCTGCTGTGCTGGGGAGCGGAGAGATTGAGAGTGAAAATGCCACACATCTTTCCTAGTATTGTGACAATGGCTTTTTCTTGATAAGGCATTTGCTTGCTTGCTGTAAACCCGTGACTGTTTTCCAGACTCTTTAATGCTGGTTCGGATAACTTCTGGACTTTTCTGTGTTTATGTTTTTGTTGGAGAGTGAGAGCTTGGAGTTTCCGAGTCTACCATCTTGCTGCTCTAATTTTTTAAACTAAATAATACTTAAAACATATGACACAACGTATATCAAAATACCTTCTTTTAGATTTAAATCATATATGTACATAAACAAAAGAGGAAAAAATAAAAACGAAAGCAAACCTTCTTTATTCTGCCTTTTCCTCCACATATTAAAATGGAGAGAGAGTAATAGGCCAATGATTCTCAAACTTTCTGTTGTGAAGGGTCAGTTCTCTCTCTAAATATTTAGGTAACACTTTAAATAATAGACTAAAATTGAATTATTGGAAAAACCATAAAATATCAACCCCATTTTCAAATTATTAGATTTAAGAGACAAAGTTTATCTGCCTAGACTAAAATTGAATTATTGGAAAAGACATAAAATAACCCCATTTTCAAATTTTTAGGTCTTAAATCTAATCTTAATTTAATCTAATTTTCTTTGTCTCTTAAAGACAAAGTTTATCTGTCATATTGTGAATGAAGTTCCTAAATGGTTTTTCTCAACTTCTTTTGCCAACCATCAACCTTCGATTCTCAGTTTCACGTTTGATAGCAACCACAGTTTCAGTAGCCTGGAGTCATCATTGTCTTTCTGTCCTCTGAATTAGACAGGATCATACGAGCAGAGAAAAAATTACTAAAAGAAACAATTTTTGACTACATAAAAATGTAAAATCATTTGTACATAAAATCATTCAAACTTTGATGGCAGGAAATCATTTGGAAAAATATTGACCTCAGATATTGTGAAAAGTCAAATACTACATAATAATTTATAAAGAATTTATGCAAAAAGAGACGTGAACTGGTAAGACCTAATAGTTAATTGAACAAAGAAGCAGGCACACACTATCAGATAGAAATTGATAATAGGAGTGGAAAATATATCATCTCCATGAAAGAAAGGAAAACAAACATTACACTAAAACTTGAGATATAACTTTTGCTGAAAAATTATTTTTAAAATTCTCTCATAATTTCTAAATTATTTTCAACACAGACTTGTGGAGAAATACCGACTTGTTTTTTTAAATAAAAATATTTTTAATTGAAATTACATTTTTTAAAAAACGATCTAAAGCAAAAGTAGTAGCAATGTATTGCGCATTTGTACCATATATACAAGTCAAACATATAATGACAATAGCACAAAAATAGCAGGGAAAAATGAGGAATATATTGTTCTACTGGTTTATATTATGTGTGAGATATATATTCTTTGAATGTAGACCATTGTTAATTAGAGATGTGCACTATAAATCCTAAGGCAACCATTAAAAGAATTAAAGCAATTCAGTGTTTTCTTAATATTCCTTGATCATGTTACAATAATAAAACTACTCTCTAAATATTTGGAAATAAATTGATGACCAAATGCCTAATTTTTCCCAGATACTTACAGCCTTTGTATTTTGCTTATTTTTATAAACCTCTTAGCTGCCTTTCCCTCATATAATGACTTCCCATTGATAAGCATATAAAAAATATAGAACTCTTCAGGAATTTGTGTGTCATCCTTGCACAGCTTCTTTGTGCAATTTCTCTATCTGACCTTCTATTTTTCAAAGCACGTTTTTCAAGGGTTTAGCTTATCATTGATATTAGTATTGCTACAGTCACTAGCTGAGATTGTAGCTCATTCCATCCTGCCCCTCTGGGGTGGACAACTTGTATTTCTTTTTGTTGTTGTTGTTGGTTTTTGAGACGGAGTCTTGCTCTGTTGCCTAGGCTGGAGTGCAATGTGCAATATCGGCTCACTGCAACCTCTGTCTCCTGGGTTCAAGCGATTCTCCTGTCTCAGCCTCCAGAGTAGCTGGGATTACAGGCATGCACCACTACCTCTGGCTAATTTTTGTATTTTTAGTAGAGATGGGGTTTTACCACGTTGGCCAGGCTGGTCTTCAGCTCCCAACCTTGTGATCCGCCCACCTCAGCCTCCCAAAGTGCTGGGATTACAGGCATGAGCCATGGTGCCTGGCCACAACTTGCCTTTCTTATTGCTATACAGAAATTCACAATCACAGCAGAAATACCTTCAAATACTGCATAAAATCCCTTGTCAAGAGACTTTGTAATGAAATTTGTCAAGAGTATTGAGAGGAAAAGATATTAAATTACAGAAGAGACTTCTGATTAAAAAAAGTTATCTGAAGACATACGCTTGAGTAGCTTACTCTGCAAACCTGGCCCACTTCCATTCAATAGTTACCACAGTGGGAGAGAACATGACTTGTAGCTACAATAACGTCGCCGCAGGCATGATAAATTTGTCTATGATTGGACCAATTGGAATTTCATGGTCTGAAGCGTTATGCATTTGTCAGTCTTGTTCAATTGTTTTCAGCAAAAGTGACTCAATCATATTGTTATTGTTCATGTCATTCAGGGAAGAAAAGTGAAAGGGTCTAAGATTAGATTGTGTACTAACTCCAGGCAATTGGTCTTTGTCCAGATACATTTCCTATCTGCTGATAGATTCTTGTTATAAAATTCAGAACCCATTTGTGACAAGTCACAGCTCATTAGCCATCTGTTTCTCTATTACATACCTGTATTTTTATAATGTGATAATTTAATTTTCATGGCATTTATCTAAAAATATTTTATAGCTATTAAGAAATAACAGCAAACACAAGTAGCATCTCATATGAAATCAATCATTTTGCTACACATATACTTAAGGCTATAATGATTCGAAGACAGAAAGTTCATATAAAATAAAAATAATGCACACAGAAAATGACAAAAATAGCTTCTCAAATAAAGAACGTGGTCTTCTTGCATTACACTGTATTGGCAGCCAGCGGAGGCTTATAGATGTTAGACAGAAATATGAACCTCTGACAGTCCATAATGCACGACAATGATCAAGAGCATTTTGCCTTTGCTCCCTGATTTCACGAGTAGCAAGACAGTTTGTTACCTCCTTCACCACCACAACCCCGGAGTAACAAAGGACAAAGAAAAGACAAGCCAGGAAACAGAGTGAAAGACTCTGGCTAAGGTGATGTGCCACTAGACTGCCTCTCCATGTCTGAGGCTCACTCTGGATCGAGTTGAGGGTGCTGGTCGTGTGCGCCCTATTAATCTTAACAAACCGGCACTTAATACAGTGTTTGTATGTATTTGGAAGATGTAATTTTGAAATTAAAAAAATATGTTAATATGTCTTCAGCAGCATACAGCATTTTTGCAAATACAAAGACAAGAAGAAATAAAATATATTTGCCCATAATCCCACTACTCTGTGATCGAACTGTTAGCATTTTATCATTTATCTGAGAGCATTTTGATGTGTGTGTGTGTGTGTGTGTGTGTGTATATATATATACATTTGCCTGTATCCACACACAACTACATTATTGGGGTTGTGTTTCCTATGTCTTTTCAAACTTTTCACTTACTTTTTGTCACTGTAGTACTTTTATATATTTTGAAAAATTGAATTTCCAGGCTTCTAAGAAAATAGAGGCATTTATTGATTTATTTCTCCCCACCCTCAATTCCTGCTCTTCTATGGCAACTGCGTTCAACACTTGTAGCTATTTCTTCTGTTTTTTAACTGCATTCCTGTAGGGTATGCTTCTGCCACTCCTGCATGATTACGTGGTTTATAGTTCTATCCGCTGGTTTGGTACTAGGGGAGATGATGATTTGATTTTTAGATTCCTCACCTCCACACATTTCACTTCTGAGGACAATCACATGCGGCCTCCATGGGCATTAGTATTGATATTATATTAGTTGTGCTAATGTTGAACCATTTCCATGCCTTTAGATCTTTGTCATATAAGCTTTTCCAATTTTTTTTTTTACTAACTTGCCCATTTTATTTTTTAAATCTATATATATTTTTATCTTCTACCTTTCTTGAAGTTGCACTTTCTAATTCAAAGAGTGGTTTGGTGATTTATTACTACTCTATGTTGCTGAACAGCAAACACAGCTGTCACCTTTTTCCTGTGTGGAATATAGCATTATGAGATGATGAAGGAAGGAATGAATTTGACCCACTATACTAGAGATACAAACATGTCAAATTTTTTCACTTTTTCTTCTTTTTTTTTAAGATGGGGTTTCACCATGATGGCCAGGCTGGTCTTGAACTCCTGACCTCAGGTGATCCACCCACCTCGGCCTCCCAAAGTGCTAGGATTACAGGCGTGAGCCACCCTGCCCGGCCAAATTTTTTCACTTTTCTAAGTAAAACTTTTTGTGAGTTCCCACACACTGGGGCTGATAGAAAATCCAAACTCTGAAATTTTCCAAGCTGTATGAATGTGTCTACTTTTGAGACATTAATTTTATCTTCTTTAATTAAATGAAAAGGGTGAGAGGTCTGTTTTAGCGTCACAGTCCTCTAGCATTTTTGTCTATGTCTTGAAATTTTATATTAATAATATTAGTTTGGTCAACCTTGATCAAAATATGGTTATTGAAATGTTTTCAACACAGAAAGATAATTACTTTTAAAATACAGGTGAACATTTATCAATTCAAAACAGTTTGTTTAATATTTACTCTTGAGAATTCAGATTTGTCTGAAGTAACCACAGCAGTAATTTATTTTGGCCTACATTATTTTCTATATTATATCTTTTCCAACCAAAGCATTGTAGGATTTTTAAAGCACATATGTTTTTTAACTTAATATACTATAAAATTAACTTTTTCTCTTTCTTGCTTTACGTTGGGTTTTTAAATGCTGAATCATTCTGAGCCATGACTTCTTAATAGTAGAGCTGTGGGTGGTGGGTTGATAACCGTACTGATTACTTGAAGGACATCACTACTCAGAATCAAAGGAAAAGAATATTTTATACAAAACCATATGTAACACAGCAAAAGCTGTAGTTAACAGAAAGTTTGTGGTATTAACTGCCTTTGTAATTAAAGAAGAAAGAAAAATAAAGCCAGTAAGCAATGAAAAGAAATTTTTGAAAGAGCAGCATAATTTATCAAGAGAAATCAGAAAGTGGGAATTATTATAGAAAAAAGCAAACTGATGAAATAGCAAACAACAAAAATAAGAAGGACGAATCATCACAAAACCTTTCTTTGAAAAGACTGATAATATAGATAAACAACTTGCAAGTGTTACTGAGGAAAGAAAAAGGAGAAAAAATAGACATGCAGACTTGGTGAGGAATGAGAAAGAGAATGTAACATAAAGAAATAATTTTTGAAATCTGGAAACACTGCCACATAAAGGGAAAGGCAGTAATTTTGAAAATCAAGATAAACAACTAGCATGATTTCCTGGTAAATTATAAACTACCAAAATTACCTGAGGAAGTGAAAACTTTTAATGGACCAATTATAATGGAAGAAATTCAGGAGGTAATAGAATACATCACATTGAAGAGGGCACCAGACCAGGTCTCTTCACAACTGAATTTTAAATTATCTTTAAATGTCTGACAATGTTACTGGAACTATTCTAGGCTCTAAAAAATATATAAATCTTCCTGTTTCATTTACAAAGTCAGTGAAATATTAATAATCAAACTTAGTAATGATAGCATTTAAGTAAAATCATAGAAAATAACGATAAGTAGAGATCAGATTATTAGAAGAAAATATTAGCAAAAGAACCCAGAAATACATCAAAAGAGTAATATACTATGACCAACTAGGTTTTAGTACAGAAATAAAAGAATATTTAAAAATGAAAATATATAATAAGTAATCCACTGCATCAATAAATTACCTGAGAAAAAAAGACAATCCTCACCAATTATGCTGAATAGATATTTATAAAATGTGTATGCCATTCCTTTTGGTTTTCTGAAATTAAAGCAATGGCTCAAGTAAAGAATTCACACCTCTTCAAAAGAGGGTTTACATGGAAAATTCTTCTCATCACAGTCTTGTCATCAAAACTACAGAATATCAAAGGAAAAACAACTTAAAAGCAGCAAGAAAGGCAATGGATATGATCTACCAAAGAATGACCCATTTCCAACAAACAGCTCAAAATTAGAAGGGAGTAGAGAAGTGCCTTCAACATGTTAAAAGAAAATAACTACAAGATTTCTACACTGAGTGAAAACATTTTTTAAGAACTGGAGTAAAATAAAGACATTTTCAGAAAAAAAAATAGAGTATAAAGAATGTACTTCAGAAAGAAAGTTCATCTGAAGGTCTAAATGCAAGGCAGAATAATAAGCAATATTAAACACATTGGTAAAAAAATTGGTAAAATTAGGCAAACATTGACTATATAAAACAATAAAAATAAAATAACTAATTTATAGGGTGAAAGTATAAAGAAAAATAAATATACTGGATAACAATAGCATGTAAGTTGAAAGGAGATGATTGTCATTGAAGCTCTCTTATAGACTTTTTAAAGAGGAAGATTAAAGTACTATGTTGGTTTACTTTGACATAATCACTAAAATATTCAAAATAGAATAATAAACTATACAGTGTGAAGGAAAAACTATATATGAGAAGATGAAATCAACAATATTACAAAAATTCTCAATCAAGCAAAAACTAGGCAAAAAAGAAGGGAAGTAAGGAAATGTGAGACAAATACAAAGCAAGTAATAAAACGGTCATTTTTGTAGTCTCCAGCCAAACGTAATCATTTAACTATAAATTTAATTAACCAATTTCTCAATCACACTAATCAGAGTTCAAGTGCTGAACAGCAAGTGACAAGTGGCTACCATATTGGACAACACAGTTATTAGGACATTTCTGTCACTGCAGAGAATGCTTTTGAAAAGTGCCACTCTAGGAAAACAGGGCTAGAAATGAGGCCATGAGGAGAGATTACAGCAGGAAACCAGATGAGAGAGGATGTTGTCTGCAAATGGGATGCTGGCACTGGAGCGAGAAGAGAAGAATTGGAATCTGGACGCATTTTAATTCAGGAAGAAATGGTAGATAATGTCATATAATAATTAAATAAATACAATCAGTAGTGGATTTTTCAGGGAGCTTCTACCAAATAATCAAGTACTAGAATATCCTAAACTTTTAAAAACTCCACAAAACAGATCAAGAGAGAACATTTGTCACCCATTTTAAGAGATTAGAATGAACTCAATACCAAAAGATATTAAGAACCACACAAAAACCAAAAAGAGCAATCTCATCTATGAATGTAGATTCGAAATTTAAAAACAAACATTAGCCAACTGAAGGTAGCAATACTTAATGAATGTCATGCATCATGACCAAGACTGGAGTTTACCTCATAGATGCATGCAGATTATAAGAGAAAATCTAATAATTCATGCAATTTGTCACATTAAGAGGAAAAACAGGAGAAAATATAAGGAAACACAAGAAGTGAAAAAAACTGGAAATTATAACTATACTTGTAATACAGTATAAATTAAGAATATATATGATCAAAACTGACCACTGAAGAGAGAGAAAATTCAAACAGATAAATTATTATGAAAGAAATATTGTTGTCAAAGACTTGTATGCTCTCTCCACCTCTATGAATGTTCACTTACATAGCCTGAGATATACTCATTAGGGAAACTGACCAAACAATTAAAGAATTGAAAATGTCAGTGCTGCATAAACTGATTCAGAGTATCATGTGGTGTGTGTGTGTGTGTGTGTGTGTGTGTATGTATGTGTGTGTGTCTTTACGTATGTGTTAAAAAAACTTCCAAGCTGCATTTATAAATTCATCAAAATAATTACATCAAAATTTGACATAGCTCCTAAATTTATAGGCTGATATTGACGCAAACTTTAACAATAAAATATAAACAATCAGAATTAGCAGAAAAACTAGAGTTATACATCATAACTAAGTGAAGTTCCCAACAATAATGCAATAAATATTCAGGATTTGGAAATATGTTAATATAGTAGGTCATTTTAATATATCAAAAGAAAATTCACATAATTATCATCATTAATAATAAAAATACATAGGAAAATAATAGTGATTTGTGGTAAAAATTAGGCATAATTAAAGTCAGAATAGGTGTAGAACTTCAATATATTCTAATAACATTTATTTAAAAATACTAAATGCATTCTTGTTAATTTAATAAGATAATGATATTTACTCACACCACTATGAATTAAAATTATTCTGAAGTTATTAGGCAATATGAACAAAAAGATAAATAAATGAATAAAATGGAAAGAAGGTACAGAATTATCATTAGTAACATACAGTATATAGGAAACCTAGGAATCAATTGAAGAAATAATATAAACAATAACAAAATTTTGTAAGATTTCTGGGTTCAAAATGAAAGCCGTCGGAACAAAAGTTGGAGAAAAATCACATGTACAAGAGCTACAAAAATATGTGTCTAGAAACAAATTTATAAGAAATGAGCAAGATTTGTGTGAGGAAAACTTTCAAATGCCATTTAAAGCTATATATAAATCTTTATATTGCAAAGATGTCAACTTCAATGCATTTTAAAGTTATGTGACCACAGGTATTTTTCTGTTTTGAAGGACTATGTGGTGAAAACACAAGCTCATGCAAAAGTTAATGTTTCCAGCTGGCTGCAGTGGCTCGTGCCTATAGTCTCAGCACTTTGGGAGGCTGAGGTGGGAGGATCACTTGAAATCAGGAGTTTGAGAGCAGCCTGGGCAACACAGGGATATCCTGTAGCTACAAAAACAAAACCAGTTAGTCAAGTGTAGTGGTGGGTGTCTGTGGTCCCAGCTGCTCAGGAGACCGAGGTGGAAGGATTGCTTGAGCCCAGGAGGTCAAGACTATAGTGACGGGTGATTGTGTCACTACACTCCAGCCTGGGCAAGAGCAAGACCCTGTCTCAAAAAAAAAAAAAAAAGTTCATGTTTTCAATACATATGAAATTGAAATGCAAGAGGATGAATTAACAGGTGGGACTAGGAATACTACATACTAAAACAGATTAAAAATGGAAACAACAGTGGTTAAGCAATTTGTATTAGTGTATGAGTATGTAAACATATCACTAGCACAAACTAGCGAATCTAGAAATAGACCTAAATATATTTAAAGTTGCTAATATCTCTTAAAGGCAAGTTGGCACATCATGGGAAAAAGATGGATTGATTGAGAAATGGTTGGTATTAATTTCTATTAAAATATTAATTTCCATTTCTACTGACTCATAATGAATTAAAGGTGAGTAAAATAATTTAAATCACAAAATGAACACCCCTACTACCACAGTGTAATGTAAATGCATCTTATTAACAGTAATCTTCACTTGGTAAAGCTGTAATAAAATAATTCAGCTTTATTAAAAAATCCAATGCTGCTGGATAGAAAAAATTATAATACCAATATAAATAATAGATACGTATTTGTGACACATATCAGTAAATAATTCTTTTCCATAATCTATAAAAAGGTTCTACAGAACTTCTGGAAAATTATAGTGCAATACAAATCCGGATAAAGATATGAACAAACAGTTCAGAGAAAGGAAATATAAATTAGTCTTAACCATGATGCTCAATAGTTTTTGTAAGAATAAATATATGAATTAAATATATAATATACTATTTTTCCACTATCAGAATCTATATTTTGTTGGCAGGGCATAGAAAAGACAACATTCTCATGTACTTACTTTGATGAGAGTGAGCATTACTTGATGGTTACCATAACAAATTGCCAAAAGTTTGGGGGCTTAAAACAACTGAAATGTATTCTCTCTTCTGGTGACTACTGACATTCCTGGACTTGTGGCTGCATCACTTCAGTTTCTGCCTCCATGTTCACATTCCATCTTCCTCTTCTGTGTGTGTCGAACCTTTATTGGCTAGGGAAAATTGTGATGTCATTTAGAGACTCCTGTACCTTCAAAACTTTTAACTTAATCCCATCTGAAAAGGCCCTTTTTCCAAATAAGGCAACATTCTTGGGTTCTGGGAATTTGTGTGAGGACTTATCTCTGGGAACTATGATCAGCCTGCTACAGAGTGTTAACTGAGAAAACATCTCAGTTAACTACAGAGTGTTAACTGAGATATGGTAGGGCCATATCTACGTAAACAAAAATCATGGCATTTTTGACACAGCAATTACACTCTTAGCAAAAGGAGGTGAATACAAAGATGTTTAGTCTATCATCATTTATTGAAGAAAAAATACAAAGAAAAATAACCTAACTGTTTGAAGAAAAAATACAAAGAAAAATAACATAACTGTTCCAGATAGGACTAAAAAACATTATAGTATATCCTAGCTATTCATTTGTTGTCAATTATTTTTGTGGTAAATACATTCCAGTTTATGATTGGTTTTTTTACAATGTGGTGTTAGGAACAGAAGTTCTTAATTTTAATGTAGTCAAATTTATCAATCTACTTTTGAATTGCCCTTTTAATGCTTTATTTAAGAAACACTTTATTTTGATGTCTCAAAGGTATCCTGCTATATTTCCTTATAAAAATTTTAAAGTTTCACTTTGAAATGTAAATCTTTGATTCACCAGGAATTGTAAAGTGTATGGAGGAAGTTGAGATCCTAGTTTTGTTTTCCTCTAAACCTTTTGTACCATCCTTAATAAGTGCATCCTTTCCACACTGATAATTTATGTTACATCTGTGATATTTTTAAAATTTACATATTGGCATAGGGCTGTTTCTAAGATCTCTATCCTGTTCCTCTAAAAATTTACCTATACCTGTAACAACTCCACATTATCTTAATAATAATTTTTTTATAATAAGGCTGGAAAAATACTGAGACAAAGGCCCTCACATATTTTTGCTATTCAGAAACATCTTAGCTTTCCTTATCTCTTTCTTCTACCATATAAATTTTAGAATTGGTTTGTTGTTGTTTTTTTTTTTTTGTAAAAACTAGTTTGAGTAAAATGAATTCTTTACAATATTGAGTCTGACTTTCCATTAACATAGTATGCTTTTGTGATTCTTTTTTGGGTCTTTAATAATGTCATAACATACTAACTTAAATAATGTTTTAAAATTCTCTATTTAAAGGTCATAATTATCCTTTATCAGGTTATTTTATTTTTTGTTACTATCCAGTTTTTAAAATTTAATTTTTTGCTTGTTTCCAGCAAATAAAATCCATATTACATTCTTACACTGATTTTAGATCTAGCAATGCTGTTAACTTTTGCTAGTAATTTTTCTGTAGATACTTTAAGGTTTTTAATATAGATAACAATATCATGTGTGAATAATAGAAATTGTCTTAATTTTTCCAGGTCTCATATGTATTATTTCCCTTTTTCTCTATGCTCTGGAATTTCTAAAATAAGATTGAAAAGATGGTTTTGAGATAGAAATACATATCTCAATATATATATTTGTGAAATTTATATATATGTATATATAAGATCTATTTTAAATTCAGGTTTATTGGGGTATATTAATGTGCAGTAAAATTTATTCTTTTTAAGTATGCAGTTCAGTGAATTTTAGCAAATATATACAGCTGTGCAACCCCCACCACTATGTATCAATATATGGACTATTTTTATTACCTCATAAAATTACCCAAGCTTCTCCCACATCTCCAGACAAACTCTACCCTTATTTCTGTCCCAATGGCATGTAAACAGAATCATAAAATATGTAGTCTTTTATACCTTTAAAAAAAATTCAACCTAATGCTTTTGAGATTCATGCATGATATTGGATAAATAGGGAAACCATTCTCAAATTCCTGGGATAAATTTATGTATTGTTCTCATTCATTGCTGCAATCAATTTGCAATAGTTAGAGCAGAGTTAATCTGTTCACATTCATGAGTTTAACTTGTAACTTTTATTTCTCATACTATTCTTTTCTGGTTTTGGTATCAAAGATAAACTCTCCTCAATGATTAAGTTGAAGAAAATACTGTAAAAGAGTTTCTGTAATTTGGAAATTTTCTTTTACTGAATACTTAGAACTTGCACATAAAATCATCTGGGCCTTGTGGTTTCTTCATAAAGGAGATGATTAAGTATGTAATTACATTATTTAATGATCTATTTACAAATGTTTTGAAAAATCCTTCAATTTGTGATTCTCCCCTGGTCTCATAGCACAGCATTCAACACAGAAGACTACTGTGACCACAAAATGTGTGGGGATTTCTCCCCACCAGCAAGGGAGCAATCAGTTCTGTAGCAGACATAAGCTGGGTGTCCTCCAATTCAGTTCCATTTCTGTCTACCTGGACATAGCCTCAGATCCCACATGGTGAGGACTTAATTCCACAAAACCTCCTTCTTGCCTGTTCCAAGTCTGGGCCTCTGGAACTTTCGACTTAATGGCTTCAACTTGGGATTCCCATAACCTCCTCTTTGGGTTGGATTACTTTGCTAGAGTGGCTCACAGAACTTGGAGTAATACTTATTATGTTTATTGGTTTATTACAAAGGATAGTTTAAAGAGCACGAATAAACAGGCTGATGAAGAGATACGTAGGGTGAGGTCTGGATGAGCCCCAAGTGCAGAAGCTTCTGTTCTGTCCAGCTGGAGTGGGGGAGGTCCATCTTCCTGGCTCATGGATGCGTTCTTGTTTATCTTTCCGTCAGTCTCCATGTGCTCAGCTATCAGGAAGCTCTTTAAATCCTGTCCTCTTAGGATTTATGAAAGCTTCATTTCATAGGCATGATTGATTGAACCATTGCCCATTGGTGATTAATTTGACCTTCATCTCTTCTCCCTGGAGGTTAGGGGTGGGGCTGAAAGTCCCATCTCTCTACTCATGCTTTTTTCTGATGATCAGCCCCACCCTGAAACTATCAGTCAACATTAGCATAAAAAAAGCACTTTGAAGACTTCAAGCATTTTAGGAATTGTATACCAGGAAACATGGACAAAGACCAAATATATAATTCACAATATCACGAATATATAACAATACGCTATAAAATTATCTGAAATCTCTTAACATAGGATCATTCAGTTTTTCTAGTATTTCCAAAGTAATTTTGTGATAATTTTTAATTTTTCACAAATTTGACGAATTTGAATAAAACATTCAAATTTATTGTCAGCAGAAAGCAGTGATAGTCACATGTGGCTTCTCTATGATGACCCACTCCTTCGTCAGAACTTCAAGGTCATCTTGCTACACACTTAGGTAACTTTTGCCACAATATTTGATGACTTTCTCCAATACTTCCGAGTTGACCTAGGGTCTAGCGCCCATCGGGCAGTGGAAGTGCTCAGCCCCTATTGCCTTCTTGAATGTTGGTGTTTTCATAATGACTGAGTCTAAATGAGTCACGTTTTAACACTGAGATAACTGAAAAACAGCCCCGAAACTGAGCATAAAATAATATAGTCAGTGATTAAACATAATTTATGTATGTACAGCGACAAGAACAAACTACTGAAGTTTACTGTTATCTGAAAAAAGAATTTTGGTCCTGTTATTACTAAATATCATGTTGTTTTGAACACTTATTTTATAACCTCCATCCTGAGATGTCTTTATTTTTGCCTGTGTTTGGATGTTAAATGTTTTTGAAGAGGAATAAAAGATGTTGCTTGTCGAAGAGTCTTTGGAAGTTCTGACTCAGTGTACTGAGAGCAGTGTGCTGAATTCACATCCTCAGCTGGGCAGGAGCGTGCTGAGAGAACTATAGTTCTGATTAAAGGAACCACAATAACCAAGCAAATGAGCTCAAATGAATGGCTTAAATATTGTTTGTGGTGGGCGAATTAGATATACACAGGCAAGAGAAATGTTTCTACACTTTCCTTCCACAATGATGCTCAGCTTGTTGAAATATTTCCCATAAATAAGAAGATTGGGCCGCTCAAACCTGGTTTCTGATTTTGGCAAAATAAATTTGCAAATAACCTTGAATCTAGGGCACACAATTCCAAATCAAAGCTATTTACAGTGTAATTCGGCAGACTGCAATCCAAAATCATGGCTTTTTAGAATTCATCGTCCCAAAATGTTAAAGAAAAGAAAAGAAAAATGTGTTTTCATTTTCTTTTTACAAACTTTTCTTTTAATTGAAAATTCCTAAACCCTTTTAGATATAGAACAAAAAGGAAAAAAAAATAGGAAAAAAAAAAACTCATTAAAAGAGAAACTGTATCAGTCAGGGTCCTGGCAAAAACAGATGGCACACTCAAATTGGGTAATTTGAGGAGAGTTTGATAAAGAGACTTGTTACAAACGTGTGGGCAGAGCACAGCGTGGGGCATAGTGCTCTGGAGGACCCCAGGCCTGATGGGCAAAGGGCCCAAAAAGTGAACCAAGGTCTAGAGCAGGTGCAAGCTGTGCGTTGGGCGTCCATCACCTCCTTGGAAGCTGGTCACTAGTCCATAGGACCCTGACCTCACTCTCCACCCTGCACCATCCTTCTGTTTCTTGTTAGGGCTCAGGTGGAAGCCAGAGGCCACGGGCTCTATTCCTTTTGTTTGTGCTCCCAGGGCACACAGTGTCTGTGGATCTAAGGGGTGAGTGGATGGTGCCCATCAGTCTGTTCCGCTGGGTTCTCAGCCTCCACTGCTGTCCTTCATCCAGGTCAGAAGCCCATGTCCTCAACATAGACAACCCAGTAAATCCCCTCAGCTAGGATATTATCATGGGGAAATGTCGATATGACGTACTCCTGCCGGAAGCCTGAAATATTAGCTGCAGCCAGGGGCCTGTGTAAGGCAGCAGAGAATGAAAGCGAGGGAGAATGCTGTGCATCAGAGCTGGCTCTCTACATGGCCTCTGCTGCACGCGTCATCACGTCGTCTTCCTCCAGCCTTTCTGGATTCTCTTTATGCTCTGCTAGTCTGCATCTAGCAGGTCCTTTGCCTGGAGGGATGATGCACATCTTCATGTCGCTGGGCCATGAGGTCTAGAGTGTTCGATCTTCACCAATGGCCACAGTTCTCTACTGATGAAGAATCTCCTGGTTCTGGTGTCCTTAGTCCTCCTTGCCCTCATGTCTGATCAGAGAGTCGCTCCTTCTCTGCCTGCTGGTTTGGTGACATCAAGGGTCCAAAAGGGCCCAGAAAAAGTCTCTGCTTCCAAATTGTTGAATCATGACTGTGTTTCTTAGTGAAACATAATTTGCTTGGGCATAAAACCTCTGAATCTAACAAGGCTGAGATTCTGGAGACTGAAGTCAACTATTTGTCAAGACATTTTAGTAACTGGGAACACGTCTGGTTCTATGGCTCAGTTCCTGAGTCTGGCCGTGGGTGACATGGCACCATGCTTAGCCTCTTGTTAAGGGATCCACTGTGTCCTGTAAGATGGTGCCCAGCTTGGCCGAATACTGTCTCCCAACTGCTATCACAACCGAGCTTTCAGCATCTGGGATAAAGAGCGAGCGCTGAGAACGGTGAATTGCACTGCCACGCATCCTTCACCAGAAAACGAGCTTCTGGAACAGATGCAGTATGGGCAGGACCACACGAAGATGGATGAGACATTCCGCGGGACTGTGAATGTGGCACTGGCAGAAGGGGAGGCAATGGAGACCGATTTCTACCAACAGTGTGTCTGGCCCTGTGAAGAGAAGTCAGTCATCTCTCTTTGAGGAAAGGAGTCCAGGTTAACAACTTGCCATCAGGTAGCAGGCCGGTTGCCCACCTGTGGGAAGTCACACTCTGTGGTTGGTCGATTGCCCACACCACAGCAGGGGTCAGCCACATCACCACTGGAGAGGGAGTCCAGGACCCATGTCCTTTTTGTACCAGCCAAGCAGGCAAGGTGAACAGGGACGTGATAGGTTACTCAAGCAGTTTTTAAACATTCAGTGGAACATTTAGCTTTTAAATTCTCTAGAGACATGGCATTTTATTTTTGTTGATGATCTCAGTGAGGGCAGTGGGAGGAGGAGCATTGCCAGGGGCTTCCATACAGCCTTTTCTACTAGATTAGTGTTTAATTTATTGACCATAAAAAAGAAAACAAGAAAATTCTGTCAGTAACTGAGTCTATTAATGAGTCTATTATCTGTACTGCATTTCCAGGGACTGGAGCAGTACTACAGGGTGAACCCCCAGTCCTTCTTGCTCCACTGTGGGAAGGACACAGGTCACGGTTCCATCTATCACCTGATCTTCACTGTGCGACCTTGGCCAGGAGCCACAGCAACCATCTATGTCTCCAGGGGCATAGATGGAGAGCTGGAGTCAGAGTCAGATCAGAGCTACTCTAATTTGAGGAGAGTTTAATAAACAGACTCCTTACAAATGTGTGGGCAGAGCACCCTGGCATGTCCTTATTCTCACTGCATCAGTATACTGCTTAACGTTGATAGACTCCTTTGGGATGTCAGGGGGAGATCTGTGATAGAATCCTGAATCCACATTGCAGGGGCCGCTTCCAAAGAACCCAGCACTTCCCCTGGACCTTTGGATTCCTTCCTCTGGTGGCTGTCAATCTTGTGTGTCAATCAAAAAGCACCGGTGCTTGGTGCCATCCCCAGAGATTCCGATTTGATTGATCTGGAAGGTGACCTTGGCTTTGGGAATTCTGAAGGCTCCCCAAGTGCCTTGGATGTTACTTGGAGTTTGAAAGCCACTGCTCTAGAATAGTAGTGGAGAGTAGTCGCAGAGTAGCCATGGAATAGCCTTCTGTATTTTTATTTTTAGCAAGTTCCCCAGATGATCCTGATAGGATCAGAGAATCTCTGCCAGAACACGCCAGGGTGGTTGCAGGATTTGCACTTCACAAACGGTAAACCACTGTTGAGTTTCAGCTTCAGTCAATCAACCCAGCAGATGATCAAGATGAGCCCAGGAGCTTGATGCAGTGCATTAAATACAAAGCTTGCAGTGAGTGCAGAGATTCTGCTGACAGTGACCTGCTCAAACCTCATGCCTGATCCTCCTGCAGTCTACTCTCTCCCACACTCCCCAGGCCCGTGCCGATAGCGTTTGGCATGATGTAGACATTTTCTGATATCCTTTTCCAGGGAAGCCTTCATGCTTCTTTGTCCTGGCTGTACTGGAGTCTAACTTTAACTGTGGGTCTGTAGGCATGGAGGACAGGGTGAGTTCTCAGGAAAACTGGCATCAGCTTGTGGCCATAATGGTTTGAGTAAAGTCATTTCTAAGGTTTTATGCAGAGGAAGACTGGCTCCTTCTCTTGGGGAAGTTAAGGAGCTCTTAGAAAGATCTGGGAGTTCTACACCCTGAGCCTGTCTTCTGGGTCCATTGTCTCAGGGCCCATGCCTCAGTAGCAGGAACGCTAATATTGGCGTGCGAGGCCTGTGAGGGCTAAGTGTTCTTCTGCAGTCCTGTGATCAGAAGTCTGGCTTGGTCTTTCATCCTACCTGCCCCGCTGACTCCAGGAGATAGGGAGCTCTTTCAGATCTGTTACAGAGACGCCTTATTTCTACCCATGTTCTTAATTTGATAATCACTGCTTTCCAGTCCATCCTAGGGCAGAATTTCTCAGCTTCATCACTGTGGACATTCTGGGTTGGATAACTGTGTGGTTGTACATTGTAGGATGTTTAACTGTGTCCCTGGTATCTATCCACCAGATGCCAATAGTAACCTTCCTTCCCCAAGTTGTGACTATTAAAAATGACTTCAGACATTGCCAAAAGTCTCCCAGAGGGCCAAATTCCCACCAATTCAGAACCCACTGCTCTAAAGCTATCAGAAAATCCACCTAATGCCACGGTCTTGTAATCCATATTCTCACCATAGGGACTAATTGCTACAGCAAATCGACTTTCTAACAATTTGCCCTCTACTTGCCCTTTATTCTCTTCCACTTTAATTTGAATAATCATGATCTCCCACATGCAGTTGGTTACTCATGTCCCCCTTCCCTGTGGTAAAGACAGTAACTTAATCCTAGGATCCCACGTTGAGGGGCTGTTTCCTGGAGCTATTTCGAGTACCAATTTCTGTATCAGTTAACATCCCAGCAGGAAACAGATGTTACACTCAATTTGAGCAATTTGACAACAGTTTAATCAAGGCACTATTTACATAGATGTGGGCAGAATGTAGGGAAATCAAAAGGGAGCATACAGCACCCCTGATTTAGTAGTGGGGGAAGGCTCCATTCCCAACTCTAGGACTGGATAAGACAGAAGAGAAAGGACGGGAGGCGTCCTGAGAACCTCAGAACCAATCTGGAGATGGAGAGAGCTTTGTGTGGTGGCTGGGGCCCTTGCCAGCAACGCTCCTGCAGAGAGGGCTGGAGCCTGGAAAACCAACTGCTCATCCTTTCTGCTCCTTCTCTCTTCTGTTGGTTGTCCTTATTAGCAGTCCAACTGCAAGATGGGTCAAGGAACCCCCTTGACCAAGGTGTGATTGATCAACCTTTAGGGACTGATCAATGATGAAAGGTGAAGACCAGATTTAGAGGAGCAAAAGCAAGACGTTCAGCCCAGAAGCTGTGTTTCCAGTACTGGAAGGGAGGAACACATTGGAGTGAAGAAAAAAATTCAGACGTAGAGCACTGCTTGAAAAGTTTGTGAGCAGCAAGAGAGATTGTTAAAATGGGGAGAAGGAAGACAGTTTGAAAAATGGGAGAAAAAAAATCTCCAAAATAAAGGGCATGTGTGTGTGTGTGTATGTGTGCGTGTGCATGTGTGCATGTGCATGTGTGTGTGTGCATGTGTGTGTGTGCATGTGTGCATGTGCATGTTTGTGCATGTGTATATTTCTCCTCTTTTCTTCATATTCTCCATGCCGTTAGTGAGAAGATTCCCATTTTGTTTGGTCAAGGTAAAAATTAAAGTGCTAAATTTTCCCTTAGCACTAAAATCCAGTTGCTCACAAATGTAGAGATTCTACCTCTGAAAGTCCTTGCTTCCATTCCCTTCGAATCTCCTCAGCCACTGGCTTTGTTCTTTCTTCTAGACCAAGCTTGTCCCACCTGCCTTATTTTGTTGTTGTTATTGTTCTGTTTTGTTTTGTTTTAGGCTTTTAGCAGTCTGAAGCCATGGTTTTTAGTTTCTGTCTCTAGTGATAAGCAGAAAAGAAGGATGAGGAAGGGACTTTACTGGCCCAACCAGAAACTAAGAACCCATGGCTGTATTCTGTTCCTTGGACAACCCTGTTCTAGATGATTCCAAAGGCCTGACATTTTGTGTTTCAGCTTTGCTTTTTCTAGCTTATCCTCTTCACTACCCTCAGTTATGATTCTAAAACAAAATCTGATAATGCAAATTAGTTGATTAAATTAATTGACCATAGCTTAAAAAGACCCTGCCTTCTATTTGGCCATCCTTGTTTCCTGAAATTCTACCCACATATCTCCAGGGTACATTAACCAGATCACTGCCTCCCGAGTCCTTTTCACTCCACACCTTCTCCTGTGCGCTGTTCGCTCTGCTGAGAATGAAGCCCTCCCCTTCGCCCGCCATGCTTCTTAGGGAAACAGTAGTAGCTTTCTTTCAGAAGTCCCCTCCACTATCAATATTCCATGAAAGCTTAACCAAAGCATTTGGGCAGATTTAGTGCTAGGAAATATAATTTTTATATATACAAAGAATATTTAACGCTTAAAAAAATGTTATTGTGCTAAGAACACTTAATGTAACATCTACCCTCTTAGTAAATGCCTAAGTGTCCAAGTGTACACTTAAGTAAATAAAGTGTACATTGATAAGTAAACATTGTTGTTTGCCATTGGTCAAAACTGTTAACATAAACAACAACAGCAAATTACAACAATGTGTTGTCTTTTGCCTATTAAATGGTCATGGCAGATGTCCCATGATGGTAGGGATTTGATAGGATGACTACTCGCACAAATTATCAGTTAGATGTTAAATCTATAAAACATTTTCTGGAAGGGAAAACAGAAGACTTACCAATCCTAGTTATTAACCCAATAGATTTGGCTTTAAAACCCAATAATTTATTAATAATTAATTTATAAGACCCAATAATGAGACACGTGACTGTTGCTCCTGATATCAATATTGTTTCTACTGTAGCCTCATGCTTGTTAGCAGTTGTTTCAGAGAGGCACTGGGCTAAGCACTTTTCTGTTACAGTGTTCAAGCCTCATCACGATCCGAGATGAAGAATTCTAATATTCCCATTTTACAGATGAGGAAACTGAAACTCTGAGAGGTGAGTTACATGCCAAAAGCTATTCAACTAGTAAATGGCATATCTTGGAGACACACCCAGGTCTCTCTGCCTGCAAAGTCTATGCCTGTAACCATAACACAGAACCACAAAGAACCATCATGAAATTCATTGCAGCTTAATTATTCTTTCAAACTATTCTAAGAACTATGAATAAAAGTGAAGTGATGTCATTGCCTGGGGCAAATACCTGAGATTCATTGTCTCATGCCAAGAAGATTTAGGACACAGACACACAAGATGAGTTTAGGAGCAGAGAGGTTTAATAGGCAAAAGAGAGAAAGGAGAACAGCTTTCTCCCTTATGAGAGAGAGAGAGGCTTGTGAAAGAAAAATCCAGCCTGTGGCAGACTGCACTAGATTTTATAGACAGGCTTGAGGAGGTGGTGTCTGATTTAAGTAGGGCCCACAGATTGGTTTGATCAGGTGTGATATTTACATAGTACATAGGGAAGGCTGGTTGCCCCACCCTGATCTTATTATGCAAATACAGTATTTGCCTGGATGGTGCTGTATTGTCTTCTCCTTACCGTACACATGGTTTGGCAAAGAGAAAGGAAGATAGATGGAGCCACCCTTTTAAACATGCCTAGTCCAAGGTAGGCTTTTCCTATTGGCACAGCTGTGAGCATTCACCTGTGGAAGCTTCCAGCTTGCTTGTCTAGGTCTGCAGCTTGATTTTATAGGCTGCTCTTTGTTAAAAAAGAAAATGGTTTTGGGGCTGCTTTTCATTAAAACAAAAACCTTACCAAGGACTCCCATACCCTCACTATCTACCCTAAGTAATTTCTTCCTAACTCCTACGTCAAAAGAGCATTTTTTAAAATCATACTACGACTACATTATGAAACATGCAGCCAGTACAATAGGGTTTTACAAGATATTTCAATAATATAGAAAATATTATATAAATTTGAATAAAAATAATATTATAAAGTATATACCACATAATTTAAATATACGTACATATAAGTTTACTATATTTTTTTCTGGACTCTGAAATTGTAGAGGATTTTTCTTTCTGATTTATGTTTTTCTATATTTTCCAAAATATCAATTCAGATCATGTGTTATTTTCAAAATCAGACTGAAACTCATTAAAAAGTAAACCCATGTTGGAAATTGACAGCAGGCCTTAGGGAAATAGGTATGACATGAAAGAAATCTGAGAACTGGGGCACTCGGCCCGTGGCTCTCATGCCTGCGTTGCAGCAGAAACCCCAAGATGGGTAAATGCAGTGTGGATCACTGTGTCCCTACCCATGGGAATTTTGGTCCTGTAGATAGGGGAAGAACCCTGAAAATTTACATTTTTCACAAGTTTTCAGGTGAATTGAGCTACTATCTGAGAATCATTGATTTAGGAAAAACTGTTACCAGATTCTTTCTGGGCAGCAAAACTTATGACACATTTCATAACTGCCTTCCTGAGACGTTCTTTTTCCCCTCTCACTGCAGAGCTCATGGCTTCTAATTTGTTGGCCTATTTTCTACTTTTCTCCAATAGTCTGTATAACTTCTTGAGAAGGAGGAGTTAGGAGATCTGTTTCTTCTTCCTTTAAAATTTTTTTTTGAAATGTTCAACTTTGAATTCATTGTCGCATTGATTTTCGGTGTCAGAAATGCTCTGAAAAGTCAAATGTCCTGCTGATCTCTGGGCCTTTGCGAGGCTTTCTTGACCTGGTTTTCTTCTTGGAAGCTTTAGGCTTTGTTCTTTATCCTTGATGTTCAAAAATTCACAATGATGATTTTTCATGTGGCTCTGTTTTTGTTTACTTTTCAATCTGGTCAGGTTCTGTGAATAACTCTTGAGGTTTTTATGACAATTACTTTGAATTTATACATTAATCTGGGAAGCATTGTCATCTTTATGATATTTAGTTTTCCTCTCTATGAACACATTGTAAATCATTTTTAAGCTCTTTTGTAATCACATATTTTGTAATTTTCTTTTGAATGGCTTGTATTCCTAGGTGTTCTTTTTATTCTAACAACTCATGATTCATACTCTCTTGGTTATGCCAATATTTTCATAGAAAATGTTTTTAATACCCTGGAACTTTTCATTTCCTTGAGTTTTCCACTTCCAGTAATCTTGCTCACAATCAACAGTCAGTCATTCATTTTTACCTTTAATGTTGTTATTACCAATAACGACAACCCCTCCACCACCTCAATTTTAAGGATTACACTCTCTAACCACCACTTTCCATCACCTCTGCTTCCTTTTCCTACAATCCAACTTCATTCATCCATGGAACCATCCAATCAGTTGCTCCACAGCCTTGCCACTGGCTCTCAAACCCCACACATGCCACACTTCCTTTCCTTCAGAGCTGAAGAAGTCCCCTTGTCATTTACTGCTGTCACTTTCACATACTTCCCTTTTATTCCTGGCAAAACGTCCCACGTAGTTAATTTCCATTCCCCACGCGCTTTATGCCTGGAAATGAGACTAGATGAAAACATAACAGTGATACTGGTGAGTCTCACATTAAATTCACAATCAGTGTAATTCAGAGAGTTTTGGTAACAGTAATCCCGTATTTCCTTAATCTGTTTAATCTCCATTCTTCCAGAAGTCTCCAGGCATGAGCCACTGAGCCCAGCCAAAAACATTTTCTACACTTCCTTTCTTCGTTTTACATTCTCTCATTTCCTCTTGAACCCATGCAACAAGCCTTCACTCCTGTCATTCTACAGAAACTTCACTCAAGGTCGTCTGTGATCTTTATGTTTTCAATTCCAGTGACTATTATTTCTTGGTCCTCATTTTTCTACATGTGACAGCAGCAGTGAAACAACTTGCTCTTCTGTTCTCACTTTAAAAGTTTCTTCACTTGGCTTCTGGGAAGGGTTCAAATTAATTCTTCATCTCAAGGTATTTCTGTAAATGTAAAATCTCTCAGAGGAAAATTCTTCAGAAGTCAAGAACCTCTAGAGAATTATTAAAGAGGGCCGTTTTCATAAATAGAAATTATCTTTATTCATGTAAATGGAGGAGGTAAGCATCAGTTATTTTTCATTTAAAACTGCTTTTCTCCCATTTGCCTGTTTATCTGAGGAATTAGAATTTCGTGGTCAGAAAAGTTTCAGCTTGTTTTATCAACGCGATTTAATTTTGCAGTTTCGTTTAATAAGAAATTAAAGTGCACAACGGGATGCCCATGGTGGTTTCTAGAAGCATTGTTGAGAAGGATGTGTCCTTCATGTGTGCATGGCTTTGGGTGGGCACGTGGTCTCCTGATGGCAGTCACCTATCCCTGCTGCTAACTTACCTACCTCCTATTAAAGATTTATGGTAGTTTACAAAGCAAAGTAGATAATAAATGTTAAAAGTGGAAGCATCAGAAAGTAGACTAAAGATGGAGACAAAAAATGGTGCCAGAAATAAGACAGAGTTGAAAGAACTGGGTCAGCCAGAGGCTTTCCAGCAAAGAAAGCAGAAAGGAAAACCTTTGAGTTATATAAATCATTGTCTGCAAGATGAAAATAAACTAAATTTTCAGAAGACATACAGCTAATTTCTTATAAGCACCAAAGAGGACTTCCTCTCAGAGATAATCACTGCATGCGGTACATAAAATCGTCCTTGACAGCGTCATTTATGTAAGCTCCGTTAATGTGTTCACAGCTTCTTTATTTTTCATAGGACACTCATTAGCTATATGGGCTACCATGCTAAAGTGAACTAGAATGAGAGTAAGAATCCTCGTGGCCCGTGTGACAAGGCCTAGCTACCTAGATCTCCAATTTCTTTTGACTTAGAGACGAGGAAGCATCTTCAGGCAGGGAAAGATAGCAATCCTTGCCCTGAAGTGTGGATTAGCTCAACAGAATTTTAATAAATTCTGAGTAGCAATGAATTCAGGGCTGTGTGCCCAGATGAGTAGTTTGTGTACACTGAATCTGCTTCCTAATGGGGACCAAGCCACATGACATAACAAGTAATCTCGTGAGGTAGCGTCGATATTCTCTTTTGAAAGCTTGAGATTGCCAAGGTATCTGTCCAAATGGAGATGCACCTTCCTCCATTTCAATGACACTCTCTCTTATGAGTGGACAAAGCAGTCAAGAAAACCAGAGTGACATCAAAAAGCTGGTTTACTGAATAAGAGCGGAAAATTATAGTCATGTTAGGACAAAGGGTATGAGGCCAGGAGCTTATCACCCACTGATGTCAACATAGAATGCTCAGTATGTAGACAAAGTAAACGCCAACTAGACAAGTGGACATTCTAGATGGTTCCAAATTAAAATTGGGTTCTTTCTGGTTCATGAGTTTAAAAATGCCTCACTGCTTTCATCATCTCACGTTCCCCTTCTATTTTCAGATATGTGTGAAGTGCTTGTTGCTGATGTGTATTTGTAATACTGGAGTCTTCTCTATCGTGTTCAATTAAACAAATCACCAGTGCATAACAAACAGCCTACAATCACATAAAATTACTCCTGCCTTGTTAAAATCTCATTTGTTATAGGAACTCTTAAAAACTTAAGGTGCCTCCGAGGAAAAATTATTACCACTCATACTGCAACAGGAAATAATGCTCCTTATAAATCAATACCAGCAGGGATGTTCTTATTAAAAAGGGATGCAGGTCAATTGCTAATTTCCAGTTGACAGCATAATTTAGTAAGGCATACTGTGCCCTTACAGTGACTAGTGATCATTTTCAACAAGAGCAGGGGTTATTTTTGTCAGGGTCTGCTAGAAGCAATTTGCAATAGAAATAAAATTGAATCAAAATTTTAGATAGCAACTTCTTTAGATATTTTATCATAGACTGTAAACAGACTGGTAGGAGAATTAGTGACAGGTGATTATCTTGGCCGGGCCGAGTTTGGTTGAAGAAGTGCTTCACCAAATGAAGCTGGGACTCCTGAACCCAGAGGCCTCAGGAAGGAGGCTGGAGGGGTGGCATGCAGCTGAACCTCTGATCTCAGGTGTCAGGACCGTCACACGATAACAAGCTGCATCTGTGCTCTGGATCAGGGCTTCCTGAACGACCTCTTCTGGGTGGTCTTGCTGAAATGCAGGTTTTGATTCAGGCATATGGAAGGGGGCTGAGATTCTGCATTTCTAACAAACTTGCTCATGATGAAGGCTCTGCTGATCTCGGAAACCCACAGGGTAGAAAGGCTCTAGTCTATTCAATTTCATCCAGGGCAGCCCTAAAGGAACATAGGAAGGCATGGTGTTGTTTATTTCCATTTCCCATTACTTTATTTCCTAAATAAGAATAGTAGTTAACATCTTTTGAATACTTACTATGTAGCAAGTACTGTTCTAACCAAGAATCAGCCTAGTCAACCTAGTGAGACTCCGTCTCTACAAAAAAACTGAAAAAACTTAGCCGTGCATGAATCAGTGTGCCTGTAGACCCAGCTACTCCAGAGGCTGAGGTGGGAGGATGGCTTGAGCCTGGGAGGTTGAGGCTGCAGTGAGTCATGATCACAACACTGTACTCTAGCCTGGGCAGCACAGTAAGACCCTGTATCAAAACAAACAAGCAAAAAGAACCTTACACCAACATTATATCTTATGAAAATATTTTATTTAATCTTCCCAACAATACTATAAGCCCTAGTTTATGGAGGAAGAAATTGAGACACAGGGGTTAAGATCTGAACTGATCCCAAAATGTGGCTGCCTGAGCCGTGCTGCTTGCACTAGTTGCTGTTCACACGGCCTGAGCAACAGGTAGTTTAAACTCACACTCACTGTGTCATCTGAATGTGTTGGGCACAGTTTACTCCCTTTCAGGTTCTAGTGTCTGCTCCACTTATTTGAATATTATTAATGATTTTACCTTTTTGCGCTATCTGATTTACAAGCATTTTAAATTATTTAATTAAAATAGTTTACCATTATTTCCTTGATATTTTAAAACAATGTATAAATACAACTAAAGAAATACAAAGGCCTTAAATAGAAAGAATGGAATAGGCCGCCTAAATTAAGTCAACTTGAAAACAATACATCACTGAGCCAACATGCTTACTTTAACAAGAATAAAACCCACTTGGATTTGGCTATACAGTTGTACAGATGGTGGCTTTCACACTGTTTATGTTTATTCTATTACTCATGTTTGCGTTGATGGATGGTCATTTTCTTTTTAAGATAAAGTACAATAGAGAGGCTTTTATAATAAAAATTATTAAGTTGTACAGGACTGTAAATATCCTTGAATCCTATAGCTTAATACAACAATCAACAGTGTTTCTGTGTATAGCCTTTTAGCATTAATTACACGTGTGGGTATACTGTGTTCATACTGTACACATATGTTGTATAATGTATGTGTGTATATGTGTATACTGGATATATGTATGTATACTGTATGTATGTGTGTATACTGTACTTATATGTAGTATGCTATGTGTGTATAAGTGTATACTTAATATGTGTATGTATACTGTATATGTTGTATACTGCATGTCTGTGCATATGTGTATACTGCATGCATATGTTGTATATGTGTATATATTGCACGCATATGTTGTATACTGTGTGTGTGTAATGTATGTATATGTTGTATACTGTATGTGCATATATGTATATACTGTATGCCTGTGTATACTGTATGTATATGTTATAGACTATGCGATATGTGTATACTATGTGTATACTGTGTGTATGCTGTATGTATATGTTCACTATATCTGTGTGTATGTGTATATTGTATATGTGTGTATACTATATATGTATGTTGTATACTGTATGCATGTGTATATGTGTATACTGTACATGTGTGTATACTGTATGTATATATTATATACTGTGTATTTGTGTATACTGTGTATGTATATACTGTGTGTATGCTGTATGTATATGTTGTTCACTGTATGTGTGTGTATATGTGTATACTATATATGTGTGTGTTTACCGTATGTATGTGTATACTATACATGTATGTTGTTTACTGTATATATGTGTATATGTGTATACCGTACATGTGTGTATACTGTGTGTATACCATATTTTGTATATGTTGTATACTGTATATGTGTATACTATTTGTGTATATACTGTATGTGTATAGAATATCTACTGTTTTCTATACAGTATGTGTGCATGTGTATACTGTATGCATATGTTGTATACTGTGTGTGTATATATGTGTATACTGTATGTGTATGTATATGTTGTATACTATATGTGTGTGTGTGTATACTGCATGTGTGCATACTGTATGCATATGTTGTTGCTGTTGTTACTGTAGTACAGTTGTTATAAGTAATCTGAAACCAGAGAGTGATGTATTTTAAATTCTGATTCTACCGTACTGTCTTGGTGACACTGAGTCACTAAGATTCTAGTATACTCTGTTGGTGACATTGACTCACAGGTTCACATTACTTAACCTCTTTGAATCTAAGTTTCTTCCTTCAAGAGAGAAAATTGTGCAGTATCTACTTCACATGTTTATGAAAATAAAATAACTTAATGTGTGGAAATATCAGAAATGTGGTTGGCGCATTGTGAGTACTTGATAACATTAGTTATTATCATATTTTGTGTAAAATTTCATGTTTGATATTTTTGAAAATATTTTATAATGTTGTAAACACCTGTCCTTTTACCCACCCCCATAATGCTTTGATTATAGAAACTTTGAATTGATATATGGATTATTTTTTCTTTGTTTGGATCCATTTGTCTTGGAATAGACTGCGAGAAGTGGTTACAAATAATGTAAGGCTTTATATATTATTACATTTATTTAAAACATAGCAGTAGCACACATATCTGATTGGTTTCGTGATCAACACAAATCCTCTTCATTAAATCCCACTGTCTTAATTTCATTTGTTTTTCAAAGTATTATGCATGAGTTTTCTCTTTTTGCAAAATAAGAACTAAAGAGAGGGCTGTATCAAGACCTATTGCCCGCTTTCAGGGTGGGAGTATTGGTCTGGGCCCTCTGACACCCACCCTGGTCCCTTGTAAGTTTCATCCCCAGTCTGTAGTTGCTGAACAAGCGAAGTCTCCAAGTTCAGTGTCTAGGGATTCACCGAGTTCTGCTGGACTAAAATCAGATCGCTCTTCCGCGTTATCCGGCTTGTTTATTGATGTTGAAGAGATGGTGGCATCAGTGGAAAACCCTGATTCCCAAATTGCTTGGACATCGGATTTCCTGTCCTCCCCGACGTCATCCTCGGATTGGGAGGGTGCGTTTCTCTGCGGCCCCACAGCAGCTACAGCCCGGCGGAGGACGGCCGCTCCTGCCCCCGGGGAAGAGCCACCGCAGAGCGGCAGCCTGTGCGATGGCGCCTCCTCTGTTTTGAGTGTGGTAGACTCCCAAGGACAATTCTCAGTCCAGCTTCCACGATGTCGTAATTAATACAAAACTCTTGCAAATTCTAGCAATACACTTACTGTCAATCTTAGCTTTAAAAAATGGAATGAATTTTCATCAGTCTTCCTAGGCCTTATTTCGGAATTTTCTAATGAGAGTTCGGTTTAATTGAAGCACAATTGGTAATCTTACTCAAAACCCAAAGGCACTGTACTTTGAGGAAGAACGTTTCCAAGAATTCTTAAACACCCTGAATCTTTTGCAAGTTTGCTACTTCTGATGTCTTGAAGGCTATTTTAATTGGTAGGTGGGAGGACATGAGTCACCATCCATTTCACACAAACCTTGGTTTCATCCCTAGTACGGACTGTGCCATCATTTTGTTTAACATTGTTGTTTTGTAGTTTGTAAAACATTAAGCCCAAACAGCTTTCATTATTTGCCATGGCAACACAGTAAGAGGTTGAATCTGGTATTTTTAATCCCAGTGCTCGTGAGCTGTCTTTCATGTGCAGATAATAAAATGACACTTCTAATTTTTTATTGGCACTTCAGAAACTTCTTCACATGCATTATCTTATTTGCTTCTTGCAGCTGCCATATGAGATAGGCAGAGCAGAACTCATAATTCCCCCTGACAGATGAGGAAATTGGGGTTCAGGGAGGTTAAGTGGCTCATCACGGCCATGCCACTTCTCTGGTGAAAGGCATCATTTTTATGGAAAGGAGTGTGGAGTAGAGGGAAGACGCCGGCTTACAAAACGGTATCTTCGAATCCTGTCTTTTCCTGTCTTCTGTAACTGGCTTGGCCAGGTCTTTCAAATTCCCTGAAATCTGTGTTTGTAAATGAGACACTTAAAATGAAACACATCAAATTACAGAAACATCTTAACTGCAAACCCCTAAAGCAATTGGAAGCTTCTGATAATGAATGTGATGAACCCGGAGTGGGTAAGTCAGGCAGGGTGGACCAGGCCAACCAAGAGCACAGGTGGAAGGCAGGGAGGGGTGCCATGCTGGCAATGACACGGAAAGGTAGCTTTTGTGATGATTACAGCCACGTCCCACACAGGTTTCGGTCATTGATGGCCCACAAATAGGACGGTGGTCCCTGATATTATAATGCAGCTGAAAAATCTCTATTTCCTGGTGGCTTAGCCTTCCCAGTGTTGCAGCACACGTATTCCTCAGGCATTTGTGGTGACGCTGGTGTAAACAAACCACTGTGCTGCCCGCCGGTCGTAGGAGTCTAGCAATATGATGATGTACAGTACCTAATACTTGATCGTAATAAACGATTATGTTACGGGTTTATATATTTACTATACTATATTTATTGTTACTGTCATTTTATTTTTTTGAGACGGAGTCTCGCTTTGTCGCCTAGGCTGGAGTGCAGTGGTGTGATCTCTGCTCACTGCAACCTCTGCTTCCCAGGTTCAAGCAATTCTCCTGCATCAGCCTCCCGAGTAGCTAGGATTACAAGCCTGTGCCCACACCCAGCTAATTTTTGTATTTTTAGTAGAGACAGGGTTTCATCATGTTGGCCAGGCTGGTCTCTAACTCCTAATCTCAGGTGATCCGCCCACCTGGGTCTCCCAAATTGCTGGGATTACAGGCGTGGGCCACCACACCTGGGTATTGTTATTTTAGAATAGAGTGTACTTCTACTTATTAAAAACAGTTAGCTGTAAAACAGCCTTAGGCAGGTCTTCCAGGAGCTGTCTCTAGAAGAAAGCATTGTTATCATAGGAAATGACAGCCCTATGGGTGTTATTGCCCCTGAAGGCCCTCCAGTGGGACAAGATATGGCAGATACTATGGGAAGAGGTTGTAATGTCCAAAACATGAAGGTGGAAGACAGTGATATTAATGATCCCGACCCTGTGCAGGCCTAGGTTAACGAGTGTGTTTGTAAGACATTGAAATTTAAGAAGTAAAAATTAAAATTTAAATAGAAAAAGGTTAAAGAATAAGGATATAAAGAAAATGTTATGTAATATATGTATACGTATATATAAAACCTATATAATGTGTATTTTAAGGTGTTATTATAGAAAGGTTAAAAATTTTGTAATGAGAAAGTTAGTCAACTAAAGGTATTATTGAAAAAATATTTCTTTGTAAATTGAATGCAGCCTAATTATACAGCGTGCATAAAGTCTACAGCAGTGCACAGCCACATCCAAGCCCTTTCCATTCATTCCTCACTCACTCGTTCACTTGCCCAGAGCAACTTCCAGGCCTTCAAGTGGTTAGTGCCCTACGCTGTGGTACCATGTGTTATTTTTTATACTATATTTTTATTGCACCTTTTCTATGTTTAGATATGTTTATATACAAAAATACCTAGGATTATATTACAACTGCCTACGGTATTCAGGACAGTCGCGTGCTGTGCAGGTTTGTCATCTAGGAGCAATGGGCCATATCATCATATAACCTTGGTGTATAGTGGGTTGTCCAGCTAGGTTTGAGTTACGTACATTCTATGATGTTCATACAGTGATGAAATGGCCTGAGGATGCATTTCCCAGAATATATCTCCATCTAAGCGATGCATGACTGTATTTGTGATTCTTTCCTCTTTTGAAACGCTTACCTGCATATATAACTGATGAAAGACCTACCACGTTTCTTTGTGTTGAAGAGTATGTAGACCTTATTGTTTTGGACGTTACAATCTTTTCCCATAGTATCTATCACTTCTTGAAAAGAATTGGATAAATAGTTTTTGTTTTTTTGTGTGTATAAAGAGACACTTTAAAAATAGCCAAGATGCATCATCCCGAGGCTTGATGTATTTCTGGGTTGCGTCACTAATGACAGCTTTGGGGTGTGGTGAGTAGGTTTTTTTTTTTTTTTTTTTTTTTTTTGAGACAGAGTCCCACTTTGTCGCCAGGTGCCAGGCTGGAGTGCAGTGGCATGATTTCGGCTCACTGCACCCTCCACCTCCCAGGTTCAAGCAATTCTCCCGCCTCAGCCTCCCGAGTAGCTGAGACTACAGGCACGTGGCACCACACCCGGCTAATTTTTTTGTAATTTTAGTAGAGATGGGGTTTCACCATGTTGGCCAGGATGGTCTCGATCTCTTGACCTCGTGATCCGCCCGCCTCGGCCTCCCAAAGTGCTGGAATTACAGGCGTGAGCCACCGCGTCTGGCCAGTGAGTAGGGTTTTTGTTGAATCAGAGAGTATCTTGGAAGAATCGGTATGGGATGGGGCCAAGACCATAGGGTGAGTTCAGGCCATGGAGACTTCTAATGACCTGTTTACATAATTTATGTTACAAAGGGGAGCTATTGAAAAGTGCTGAGCAAAATTACACTATGCAGTCACTGGATGGGTTCATTGGTTACTAACTGGATTTAACAAGCGAAGTGACTAAAATTTGAAACTATTTACATTATGTGGTTCGCATATTATAATTGTGTACATATTTCTTAATTTGTTAGATGTTTATAATAAATATGTAGATATTATAAAGTATATATGGTCTAATGCCCTGTGGCAATAGTTCATGAAACCATTCAGTATGTACATTCTCTACTGTATAGTTTGGGAAAACAATACAGGACCTATGATAAATTAGAGTGCATCAGCATCCATTTCGGATTCTAATTTTGAGGAGTTTAATGGTGACATCAGTAACTTTGCCTCTTCTAGTTTTCCTATCAATGTATTAGTATTTGATTTTAGAGATTTTCGATGGAATTCTTCCCTATAATGCTTTACGATTGTCTCCTGGGGCCGTCTTTACTCCTGTCTAGTGCCAAGTTTTTTGCAATTTTGTCTTTTCTTTCCCAATGCCCATACCCACTCTTCTCAAATTTATGAGTGTCTCTTTTCTACCCTCTCCCTTCCTGAAAGAGCATAAAAGATAAAAGAGAAAGAAGCAAGGTGATCGAATTAATATGTGACAAAAAGAGGCATCATTGTCATCTAAAAGCATAGTCATGTTTCTACAGATAGGTATAATTTTAGAAGCTTGTATAAATCATTTTCATTCACGACCTGAAACCATGGATAATAAAATGCAAAGTTCCACCACAACATACATCTAAAATGATGTGACAGTGCTGTTCATTCCAACTATGCTGTTGCTATAATAAAGGGAACAGGTATGTGTTAATGCTGGGAATATGAGAATGTGTGCTGTTGCTGCCAATTTAAAAATGAAGTGAGGCTCTTATTAAACATTTGATGCACTCCTGTCTGGGAACATTAAAATATTTTAGGCATGTCAGCCTTATCCGTAACTGTCACTGAAGCCAACATATTCGTAAAACAGATTCTTTAAGAAAAACCTGCATGAGGTTCAGGGTAAAATGAGCTTAGATTCAAGGCAACCAGTGGTGCATCCAACAGGTTTTGAATTCTCAGAAATTTGAAATATAAGTCAGACATAAAAAGGTTTGACTATCTTTCTGATTCCTGAAATTCTGTGGGATGCCCAAAGGCTGGTGATGTATGCAGAGTAAGAACACTCAGAATTCTCTCAGGCTAAAGCAATGAATTTAGGCATTTTTCACATGCAGCTCAATCCAGAAATTTTCATTCTTTCCTTTATATTTATTTTCTTTTGCCTCCATCCTCCCTTGTTTCCTCTTTCTTTCTTTATATGCATGTATTGTACTTCTACTCCATTTCAACTCTAAGAGCCTACACTACTGCTACAGATACACTTTACGGGGACTTATGAAATGTACTACTGGCTTCCACCCATAGACCTGTGATTCACATTTTCAAACCTTTGAATTTGACATGCAGGCAGAATGAAATCTTGTAGCAAAAATTCCTAATTTAGCATCATGTAGAAAAAGTGTAAGATGTACTTTAAGGGCTCATTGCTTCCATTATATTTTCTTTGCATAATCAACATAATCATAACATTTTTAGTAGCATCAGGTTTAGTGTGTATTTGCAACTTGGTGTGTGACGAGATAATTATTGTTTGCCTTGATTTTTCGTTAAAGATATTGACTTCATAATTACTTAGTGACATTGGCATTTGACACTAAAGACATAAAAACAATAGCAAAGTGGTTGCTACAAGCCTGTCAGAGTCCTTGACCTCAATCATGCTGAGTGGTTAGTGTCTCGCATTTTCTTTGAAACACAGTAAAGTGTGTTGACATATTTTACAGCATCAGAGTCACCTTTTAAAAAAAAGATTAATAGCTTCTGTTTTTTAGAGCAGTTTTAGGTTTACAGAAGATTGAGCAGATAGTACAGAGAGCTCTAACACATCCTCCCTCTCCTCTGCTGTTTTCTCCGGTTATTATCGTTGTGCACTGACATACATATGTAAATACTGATGAATTAATATTGATATATAATGATTAAAGTCTGTAGTTTACATTAGGGTTCACGCTTTGTCTTGTGTAGTTCTAAAAAGTGTACAATGCCATATACTCACTATTACAGTATCATACAGAACAGTTCCACTGCACCAAAACCCCTGTGCTTCCCCTCTTCATAATTCCCCTGTACGCATGAATTCCTGGCAATCACTAATCCTTTTAAGTCTCTATAGTTTTGCTTTTCCAGAATGTCATATAGTTGGAATAATATAGTAAGCATCCTTTTGAGACTGACTTATTTCATGAGTAAAATGTATTTAAGGTTCTTGCATGTCTTTTTTGTGACTTGATACCACATTTCTTTTAGTTAACAGGCTTTAAAAAAGTTTATACATAATATTTTCCATATATATGGGGTACTTGTGAGTATTTGTTACATAAATAGCATGTGTAATGATCAAGTCAGGATATTTGAGGTGCCCAGCCAGCACCTTGAGTAGTTATCATTTCTATGCATTGGGAATATTTCAAGTCCTCTCTTCTAGCTACTTCGACATATGCAAGACATTCCTGCCAACTATAGTGATTCTATTTTGCTATGTAACATTAGAACTCATATCCTTTATGTAACTGTATGTTTGTACACACTGATCAACCTCTCTTCATCACCTCCCCTCCCACCCACATACCCTTTCCATCCTCTGATATCCATTAATCTCTGTATCTCCATGAGATTTTCTTTTTCAGTGCCCACATCTGAGAACATGCTATATTTGCCTTTCTAGCTTATTTCACTTAACATAATGACCTCAAGTTCCTTATGTTGCTGCAGATCCCATTATTTCCTTCTTTTTATGGCAGAATACTATTCTCTTGTGTATACAGACCACATTTTCTTTGTCCACTTTTCGGTCGATGGACACTAAAGGTTGATTCCTCATCTTTGCAATTTTGAATAGTGCTGCAATATGCATGTGAGTGCAAGTATCCCTTTTATATACTGATTTTTAGGTTCCCAGTAAAACAGAGTGGAAAATCCAGAGATTTTCCACATGCCACTGCTGCCCCCTACCAACATCCCATACCAAACTGATGAACCTACATTGACACACCATTAGCAGCTAAAGGCCATGCTTTACATTAGGGTTCACACTTGGTGTTGTCCCTTCTGTGGGTATTGGCAAACCAGAATGTCATGTGTCCACCATTATAGTGTTCTACATAATACTTTTACTACACAAAAATCCCTACTGTTTCACTTACTCACGCCAGCCTCCCCGCAACTCTTGGCAACAACTGATCTTTTTATTGTCTCCACAGTTTTGCTTTTGCCAGCATGTCGTGTTTGGTATCAGCGGTATGTGGCCTTTTTAGATTGGTGTCTTTCACTTAGTAATATGCATTTAAGTTTCTTCCATGTCTTTTCATGACTTGATAGCTCATTTCTTTTAAGTGCTGAGTAATATTTGATTGTTTGCAAACCACAGCGTATCTATTCATCTACCGAAGGACACCTTGGTTGTTTACAATCTGGGCAATTATGAATAAAGCTGCTATAAACACCTTTGTGCAGGGTTTTGTGTGGATGAAATTTTCAACTCTTTTGGGTTTCTCGCAAAACTAACATACTTGTCCCCTATGATCTAAGGAGAATAATTGTTGGATCATATGGGACAATTACGTTAGTTTTGTAAGAAGCTGCCAAATTGCCTTCCCAAGAGGTTGTACCGTTTTGCATTCCTACCTGCATTGAATGAAAATTCCTGTTCTCCACATTTTCACCAGCATTTGGTGGTGTTAAGTGTTTTGAGTTGAGATATTCTCACAGTTGTGTAGCGGATGCCACTGTTTTAATTTGGAATTCCTCGGTGGTGTATGACGCTGAGCATGCTTTCACAGGTTTTGTTGCCATTGGCGTATTTTCTTTGGTAAGATGACTATTCAGATGCTCTACCCATTTTTAAAATGAGTAATTTTTAAGAGATTTTTTTTGTATATCTGGGATACAACTCTTTTATCAGATATGTGTTTTGAAAATATTTTCTCTGTGAATGTGGCTTGTTTTTACTTTCCATAGTGTCTTTCACAGAAGTTTTTAATTTTAATGAAGTTAAAATTAAACATATCAATTTTTTTCTTTCAAGGATTATGTTTTTTGTATTGTATCTAAAAACAAATTGCCAAATCCAGGGTGATTTTCCCCTAAGAGTTTTATACTTATAGTTTTACAGGTCTTACACTGAGATCCACTTTGACTTACTTTTTGTGAAAGGTGTAAGGTCTAGGTCTCGATTCTTTTTTTTTTTTTTTTTTGACAGTTGAGTGTCTGGCTATTCCAGCACCATGGGTAAAAAGACTATACTTGCTCTGAAGAATTGCCTTTACTCTTTTGTCAGAGGTCAATTGGCTATAAATGTGTGGCTCTATTTCTGAGTTCTCTTTTCCACTCCGTTGATTGATGTGTCTATTTTGTTAATAGCTTTATAGTGAATCTTGGAGTTGGGTAGTGTCAGTCCTCCACCCGTGCCCTGCTTCTGTGCTGCAGTAGGTTGAGCCATCCCTTTATAATTTGCATTATGCTTCCCCACTGTGGATTTGCCCACCATATCAGAAGAGAAACTGCATGCAGATTACACCAAAATGGAAGTCCGGACCCTTCCATGAAGGGATCTTGTCATCAAGAGAAACTGCAGGAGGAAATGTTTATTTTCATCTGCTTTGTGCTGGATGCTGAGCAAGTCACTTTGGGAAACCTGAGCAAAAACAGGTTAAAGCGAACGTCTCTGAATTGTTCATTCTCAGGCAGGTGCTTGATAGTTTTGCTATATGTGTATATAAGTTCCTGGAGGCAGTTTTTCCCGCCAAAAAACTACCATCACATGTTACAGCAATAAAAATGGTGGAGAGTGCTGATATTTAAAGTTTAAATAGATAATTCAAGTGAAAGAAAAATCTCTTCACAACAATTTTTAACAATAAGGAATAAAATTAAAAGCCCTGAAAGGTCGTAGAATAAAATTGGGTCAACCCTGAGATAAAATTCAGATTGTTTTCAGACATTTTCTTTATAACACCAAATAGAGATCACATAGGCAATAAATGTCTGTAGAGTATTGAATGGATGGAAAAAGCACTTACTGTCTATATCCTCACTACATTTATATTTTCAAATGTATTGGCACAGATTTATATAAAGTATTCTTTTATAATTTAAATTTTCTCTATCTATATCACTTCTGTATTCCTTTCTTCCTATTTTAAATATTGGTTTTTCTTTTGTCTGGTAGCTGTATGTGTCTTTAGCCCATTTTCCAACTAGTTAGTTCTTTTCTTATTTATGATCTCCTTAATATTAAGATATAATTCACTTACCTGTGTGTTTCCTTTTTTCCATTTGTTGTCTTTCAATATTTTACTTACAGAAATTTTATGTTTTGACATAGTTTATTACTTTCCCTTTTAATTGCTTATTTCCAGTGCTTCATGCTTAGAAGTTTTTTTTTCCCCCACCAATTTCTAATGTCTTGATTTTCCATGTAATTGTCTAATCCTTTAGAATGTTCATGGGTTTGTGGTGAATAGGGACTATTCAGCTGCCTTTTCAATTAAATCATAATTACTGATTGAATACCCCGCTTTCCCAGTTCCTGTCCATCTCACCTTTATAATGTATTATTATTTAAATACACTCAAGCACTTTCTGGACCATTTGTTGTGTTTCATTCATCTTCCTGTCAATTTTTGGACCTGTACCACAATCTTTTAATTATTGTACTTTCATTATCTTGGTGGTTAACTCTCCATTCATTTATCTTTAAAAATATTCTTTGGCTATTTTCCTTCATTTCTTCTGGAAAATTAAGTTTAAAGCAATTTGGCAAAATTCCAAAACAGGAAAAAATCCACAAAAACTATCTAGGATATATTTGGAGATGCATGACTTTGGGAAAGACTGTTATTTTTATAGAGACTCATTCTGAAACTGTGCATAATTTTCCAATAATTAATCCTCCTTTGTGCCCTCAGTATTTTGCTTTGTTTCGTTTTCTTCATTTCGGTATGGCATATTTCTTGACACCGCTATTCTTGTTAAGTTTATGTGTGTGTGTTCTCATTGTGAATACATTTCCATGTCCATCATGTTTTTCTAACTTAGAGGAAAATGCTATTTTGTATATTAGTAGTTTATCTTTTATCATACTAGAGTCAATTACTAGCTCTAAAAAGTCAGTTTATCCTGTTGTGCTTTTCAGCAGATAATTATATTACATTCCAGTTGTAATGATTATACCCTTTTCAGTTTTTGTTTCTTATTTCTCCTTTGTGCTAGCTAGATTATTAGATCAGTATTAAATATTAAACATTAATAGCAGGGATTCTGGTTGTTCCTAAGCTTAACAGAAGTGTTTGTAGTGTTTAAATGTTAAAAATGTGGTTTCTCATTAGTTTTAAATAGATTTCATTTGTTTTATTTAGAAAATATCTTTCAATTTCAAGTTTATAAGGTTTTTTAAAAAGTATTTTAAATTGTATTATCTTACCTTGTTTCATCTTATCTTACAAGGTTAGATCTTGTATTATCTTACCTTATTTCATCTTATCTTAAATGAATATATTCACATGGGCTCAATGCCTAGGGCTCCCCTACAGGGGATGCTTCAGTTGCTGCAACCATCAAGTGACCAACTTGCTGACAGAAACCAACGCTGGGACCCCCACATGGCAGCATTCCCAGGACGCTCTGGCATTCCGTTGGTGATGCTGGATTCTCTCCATCATGAAGGGAGTGGCCCTTTGCTTGGGAACACACAGGCTTTCTGCATGTGGGTTTTCCTCTCTACGGTCATGCTTTTGTCAGCACTATCGTCCCAACACTGGCTCTGATTAATGTGCTTATTGGACAGAGGACATGTGTCAAAGGACTCATGCCCAGAGGACTCACTGTGCTACACCTAGCCTCCCAGAAGTAGCTAACCTGATGAAACAAATGGCCTGGCCTAGGGAAGACTTAGTTATGCCCTAGATGGAACCAACATCCAGAAAAAAAGAAGCAGGGTCCTAAAAATAGTATATGATTTGAATCAGCCTCTGATATGGGATGCTGGCTTTTCCAAAGCTTGAATACATGGGTCTAGAAATCAAGGACCAAGTGGGAGTGTTTCCTCCACTATTACACAAGATTTCTCACTCACAGATTTTTTTTTTTTTATCTTCTTCCTTCATCAAGCTCTACTAGCTTCAGTTACCCCAGGAAGTATGCCTCTACCTGGTGAAAGCAATAGTTTCATTGAACTGAAAGTGGAGATTACTCCCTGCCATTTTGAATTTTCCATGCCACTGAACATGCTGTAGAGTATCATGACATGTAACTTATATTCTTGTGTAGTTTTTCATGTTTCATCTCTTATTATAGGTCTTAAAAGTTTTTCTTCCACTTTTTTCTTGAACTTATCACCCAGACTTTTACTTATGTTGCTATTATTTGTCCAACAACTTTCTCATATCTGTTCTTTAAAGTTTTTCCATTATATAGTTCATTATTTTTTTCTTTATTATTTCTTCTTATCCTGTGGTTCATTTAAATTGTAATTGTTACCTCCTCAGGTTGAGAGCATAATTTATACAATTTATTTCTTGTTTGGAAATAAAATCTTTAAGAGCATCAATTTTTCTCAAATTCAGTTTTATATGTACAAAGCATTAATTACTCTTTGTTTTAGTTTGTTCAGGCTGTGAAAATAAGAATACCATAGTCTGGGTGACTTAACAAACACTGACTTCCCACAGTTCTGCAGGCTGGGAAGTTTGCAGATTTGCTGAGGGTCTGCTTCTGGTTCATAGGTTCATAGTCGGCCGTCTTCTCATTGTGTCCTCACGCGGTCAAAAAGAAAGAGGTAGCTCTCTGGTTCTCTTTTATAAGAGCAATAATCCCATTTAACAGACTCCACCCTTATGACCTAATTTATTTCCCAAAGGCTTCAGCTCCAAATACCCTCACTTTAGAATTAGAATTTCAATTTATGAATTGATGGTACATGAATATTTAATCTGTCATGGTCTTAGTGTTATTGCTTTCTTTTATTTTTACTGAGGCTGAAGATTTTAATGTATTGGCTATTTTTTTCTTGAAAAATTATGATTTTCTCAAATTTTAAATTACTGAGTTATTTTTCTGTTTATCCAAATAAGATTTTTAAAATTAATATGTGAAAATACTGATTTTTGACAATTATGTATGTTGGTTTCTTCCCCTTAGTTTTATATTTTTTGATGTTGAATCTTTGCTTACTTAAAATTTAGGTGCTGTACTATCATTTACTCTTTTCTCACTTCGATTTTATTTTGCTAGATTTTCTTCAAATTATCCATTGATTGTTCATTCAGAATGCTGTAAATAGCCCTAATATGTTTATTTTCTTTACTGCCGAGTCTTCCTTTTTGTGAACATACCACTTGCTTATATATTCTACTATTAATGGTCATTTGTGTTCTTCCAAATTCTGAATGAGTAAGATGCTTCTAAGAACAGTTTTGCATGGGAGATAGATGTGGAGTAATGGGCATCGTCTTGTTTCTCATTTCTGATCATAAAAGAAAATATATCCCATGTGTCATAATTAAGAATAATGCTTGCTAAAATTTTTTACAAATACTCTTACCAGGGTAAAGATGGATGTTTTTCTATTCCTATGGTTTTCTAATCATGAATGGATATTGAACTTTATCAAATGCCTTTCACTCATCTAATGAGATTTATGTATGCTTTTTTCTTTTATGCTGTCAATGGTTGCTGTAGTAGGAACTTTTGTGCCCATATCTGCCTGAGCACTTCAGTATGTTCAAGCAAGTCTCCAGCTGCCACCATCTGCAGTTCTCCTCCTGAAGACTGTCCTGGAAGCTGCAGAAGGCTGTTCTCTCTCTGCACAAGGCAGGCTTGAAGTGCCTGGGTATCAACCCCCAACTTTCTTTTTTCCCTACCAGGGCTGGCACCCAAAACCAATGACTGACAGGAGCTGATTTTTATATATTTCAGTTTCTCCTTTGGCTGGGGATCACCCTGAGATGTGTATTTCATGCTGTCTGAAACCTCTGTGGGATTAAACTCCTTTAGCTTGCAGTGGTAGCTAGTTTGATAACACATTCTGTTAAATTTTTTTTTAATCTTATTTTCTCCTCTTCTACTGGTGGTTCCTGAAACTCCTAAATAAATTGATTAAATTCAAATTCTTGTCTTGTGTCTGTTTCTGGGGAAATTCAATCTAAGACTGTTGAGCATTTTATTGTTGGTTTTTCCAACTTTGGAGTCCTAGAATAAACCATGCATATTTCATGTGATATATTGTATATTGCTGGGTTTGTTTTGCCATTATTCTGTGGATGATTTTTGCAACTACATCCATGAGTTAGATTAACCTGTAATGGCATTTTCTCTCACACTGTAATCATCAGACCTTCTAGCAGGGTAATGCTTGCCTTATAAAATGTATTGGAGAGCATTCCTTGTCTTTCTACTGACTGCAATAGTTGGTGAAAGACTGGAATTGTTACTTCCTCAAATGTTTAAAGACATCTCTGGAGCCATCCATGGCTTCATGTATTTTATAAAGTTTTTCCATCCTGTGGAGCGTGTATATAAATACAGATAGGCCTCTAAGGTACTGCTTCTTCCTGATCTCCAGATATTATCAATAGGACATCCTAGGGGATGATCAGACTGACTAAATTGTGGCTCAGATCTGGAAAGTCAATGCAACTTGGAGGCAAAATTATAACGTAAAGTTACTTCCATCCCTCTCAGGTAAAAAAAAACAAATAGAAAACAACAAAAAACAAGCCAGGCACCTCTTTTTAAAATTATAACTGCAATAAGGTAGAAAATTACCAAACTGTGGACTATAGGACAGGAGCCACGAACTGTGCTAATTTGCTCCAGTTAAGTAGACCACATGAGGACCAGCAGCAACCACTGTGCTTAGGCCAGAAGCAAGCCTCTGATGGCCCAGAGTGAGGACTCCACTGCCCTGGGTACCACCAAAGAAACAGGGAGATCCATGTTTCCTCCAGGGACAAGACATTGCTTTTTACTGACTATTTTGGTACAAAGGAGAAATTCCCGGGCCCTTCATAAAATTATAGCGTTTACAGGACAGAGAACCAACACAGGCTTTCCTCTAGCTTTAAGGAATACCTTTCGACTTTCTTCCATCTTTAAGGTATACCTTTCAACTGTGTTATTAGAAGCTGCAGAAATGTTACATGTATTATAGTGGTTACATAGTTCTTTAGGACTCTAAGTATTAATCACTTGCCCCCTTAAATCTTTGACTAAGGCACCCTAGTGACCCCAAGATGTAGTATTAGTTCTGAGCCGTTGTCTGATAACACAGCGAGGTGTATTTCTTTTTCTCTGCTATTCTCCGAAGGGCGTCTCTTTGTGGGAGGCTGAGAATAATGCTCCCAGTACACAGGGAATATTATCGTTGGGGCCAGTGGACTCTCCAGTGATGGTGCTCTAGGTCTACGAACTCTGCTGGTGGGCTTGGATTGGGGGTGTGACTTTACTGTGGTGGCCCAAAGCTCTGCTTCCAAGAACTGGAGAACCATTCTTATGAGGCCATACAAATCAAGTATCTTCAAGACGATTTTCCTCCTCGTTCCTCCCTAGAAACCCCATGGGCCATGCACCATTCAAACTTGTAGACTAGTGATTACTCAGCACAGCTGCAAAGTCTTCTGCTCGCTCTCTGGGTACTGGGGACAGCATGGATGGACTCATGGGCTGCCATGCTACTCTCCGATGCATTTCTCAAGCTTTGAAGAAGGAAATGTCTTCTAGAAGACCTCATGAGTTGTCACTAGGGGTTGGGGATGACTCAAAATAGGAAGGGGGTTCAGAAGATGATAAACCAGAAAAGAAAGATAATAACCCAAAACAACACACAAAAACCACAGACATGAAAAGCAGCCCCACCACCTCCCAATGCCAACAAGAGTCACAACCACTTTTAGCAGGGGACAAATAATACATTTTTTTTCTTCTTCGAATCATTTCTGACTTTCTGGCTTTTAATAACACAATAAGAGTGTAGAATTCAAGTTATCATTTTCTGTGATATTTCTCATTTAATTATGTTTGCTACTGGTATTCTATCTAGGAATAAATACATCTGTGATTTTTATTTCAAATTGTAGATTGCAAAACCAATTTAATGTTTTGTGTCAAGCATCAACAAAAAAAGAAACAGAACAAAATAGAAAATATTATAATGCACTGCATATACAAAATAAGGGTAAGTATTGTTTTGTTTCTTTTCACATACAGTGAGATGCAATAAAATACTGAACCATTCTTTAGATTTAACACAGTCTGGTGGCCAGTTTATATTATGCCTGTTTATTTTCAGCCTCACCTTTGATTCCTATCTCAGCTGGAACATAAAGCCAATGTATATTTCAAGAAGAGTACATACATGCTATTCTCTGAGCTTTAACTACCTCAAAATGGTCTATTTCTTTAACAATGAAAACATAACTCAGTATAAAATGATTTTATCACAATATTTTCCCCCTGACAACACTGTAATCCATGGTCCTCTGGGGTTGTATTGTGGAGTCTAAGATCTCATTTTTTGAATGTCTGATAATGTGTGTGTGTGTGTGTGTGTGTGTGTGTGTGTGTGTGTGTGTGTACGGGTGGTGTACACGTGGTAGCTCCCTTCCCTTCCTAACGTCTTTAATTACACTGCTTTGCTAGCATCTATCTAGGAATCAGTCTCTTCTTTCTGTCCACCTGTCCTTGCAATTTATATACTCATGCTTTTATTTTAAATTGCACTTGTAGTTATTGCAACAAGTTCAGTGCCATCTCCACTCAAAGCCATCCTAATCTTTCACTCTTTCCTTTTGCTCCTCAAAATGATCAGTTGTAAATTAGCACTAGAAAGTCCAATTACAGTCTCTCATGCCTCCTGAATCCCTGTCGAGTCAATACAAAGGGCAGCCTGGGTGGAAGACTCAATGCTGCGCCCTTAGGAGTCTTGCTAACAAGTTCATTAAGCACGAGAAGAGGTGAGGCTGGGGAGAGAGCCTCCATCCTGATTTCGGAACAGTCGTTCACGTTGGAATTTTCACACACTCCTGCCCTTCCCTGTGCTCTTTCCTTGGCATGGACTTGCCTGAGGCACCCTTGCCTGATAATCTTGCCTCTTGCCACTCTCCCCACACTTAATGCTCTTGTCCTCTTTCTCGTCCTTGAGCAAGCCTAGATGGACCTCACCTCTGGGGTTTGCACAGGTGCTTCCCTCTCCCTAGAAGGCTATGCTCCCAGATCTCTTGCCTGGCTTACTATTATTCAGATTTGCATAAATGTCACCTCCTCAGAGCAGCCTCCTCTGACCTCCTAGTCACACTCCGATATATCATCCTATTGGTTTTCTTAGAATTTCTCAATACCTTACATGTTCTTGCTTTTGAATGTTTACTGTCTGTCTCTCCCTAGATCTATGGAATAGCATTATCTATCTCATTGCTGAAACCCTGAAGTCTTCACACTCCTAAAACACTGAGGGCTCCCTTAATTAATGAGTAGTTCTGAAAATAAAATTACCTGGGCCTTATATTTGAAATTATGTGCACACATATTTTTTGGCTTCATAGTCTTAACTCCAAAATACAATAATCAGAGTTTTATATGTTATCTTAGACAGGTTAACTTACCTCCTGCAATTATTTTTTCATATACAAACTAAGTTATGTTTAATATTTTCGCTTTAAAAAATATAGGATAAATAACAGAACCACTTCTTTGAATGGAATCTATGTATCCATTGCAAAATTCCATTACTAGTCCTGAAAATTCAACCAACATCATCTGATATCATTAGTCCATGCTGTTTATAACAAATTGTGATCATTTTTTTTTCTGAACTTAAAAATGTGTTTTCTTTGTCCCGCCCCCACATGCACCCACATGTATACCTTCTTAAATTATATTCAAGAACTTTAAGGCAAACCAGTTCAAAATTATAATTATCAGGTCTTCTTAGGTGCTCAAGATCATCTAAACATTCTTATTTTAGTCCAGCAAATTATAATCAAATCACTTAGAATCAATGAATTGATTGGCCGTATGAAGGACCATCTCCATAAAACAGATATGCAGCAATATACATAGAATTTCAGTGGGTTCATGAACTCCACAAAGCTTATTTATGAACCCCAATTAGCAGCTTCTGCTCTAAATAATTTTTATCTTTTTTTATTTTACCCTCATGTGTATTCATTTACAAGCAATTTTTAAGTCTTTAAGAAAGAACAAAATCATTCAACTTAAATTCAAGTAAACAATTTTAATATTTTTGGATTCTCTCTTAAGATAAACATTACATAACCTTGGAAACAAGGTTGAGAATGTTTTATAACTTATTTTCAAATCTTTATTCATATTCATAGTCATGTTTATTTACAAAGTTATAGTTCCAGAGGCAAAATGTAAGGTTAAAATCTCTGAAAAGTCTCCTTAATTTGTTTTAGTTTCTGTTCCAATTTTTAAGGTTCCATATTAAATTCTTGAGTTTGAGCCAAATCGTGCACCATGTTCTTTCTCAAAGTGGCCAGTGAGTTGGACTCTTGGTGGCACAGATAAATCTTCATTATTTTGGACACCGAGAGAATAATCCTAGTGAGCTCATCCCGAATGAGCGTGCATCTTTGATTATGAGCATGGTAAACATCACTGATACAAGTCTGTGTCGCTTTAGAAACACATGGCCAATCTCATGACCAAAATTTTGAGTAAAAGTACATCACGTGTAGATTTTTCCCAACTTGACTGAATTTAAAACAGTATACTTACTTATGCTTTAATGTATGTAATCTTTAAGGCTCAGATAAACTTAATGTTTATCTTACCATTACTTTATGCATTTTTAAGTATTACGCTTTGAAAGAAAATACATTTCCAGGTTAATAAAATAGCGCAATCAAAACCTTTATTATATTTTTCTCATTAAAGTGAAGTAATAAACCAAATGAATGAGAAAAATGGCAATAAAAGATTTAGCATGAAATATTATTCCTCAGGTAATGTCAAGAATATTATGAAAATATACATTTGCTTATAACTGAATCAAAGAAAATGAATGCATTTACCTTTGAAAAGCAGAGGTACTCATTGCCTTCAAGCTTCGGGTTATAGGATCTTAGGCTGGGAGCTGATGGCCCCACGTGGCTGATCTTCAGGTTTTGTAATGAGAGAAAATGGAAGAATCTCTCTGGAAGGAAAACTTAGGTCATTTATCTCTCAAGCTATTTCTATTCCATAATGCATATGGAACACTTTGATAGTTCTGCCTATCTTTCTTCTCCAGAGTAGAAAACAGGTTCAAAATAAAATAGTCTGAATTATCATAAAGCCAAAAATAAGAATGGAATATTTAAAATTATAATTCACTTAACCAGTGAAAACGGAACACATTAATCTTCTTTAGTTGAGGACGTGCCGTCATCTTTTGCATGTTGTATTTAGCCAACAACCAAATTTTAATTTTTAATTAGGAGACATTAAAATATAATTAGCAGCAAAGAACAGAATGACAAAGGTACGGAAATTCATAAAGGTCAAAGGAAGCAGCATTTTTAGCCATAGCAAGAAATGCTCTAACATGAATTTAGGGAATTACGGTGAATGCTTCACCTTCCCCGCATTCACCTCCAAGGCAAACTTTCTAGAAGTAACATTTCTTTTCGACAAGAGTAATAATGATAATAACAGAGAAATGGCTGTCAAAACCAGCGAGTGTACATTCTTCAGAGTCAAGAGACTCTCAAACCTCAGTAAACACCATGTATAAAGGAACATAGCAAATTCCAACTTAGCACAGACATAAAAAAGTTAATTCAGACTGATACAATTTTGAATGTGCGCTTTCCAGAATGATGCAGAGGACAACAGAGGCCGTCTGCAGCTGTCAGACCTGTGGAACTGAAACAATGTGTCACAAAATCCACGCAGTATGTGAATCATCAACGAAAAACAAACGCTTTGTCAAAAAAAGTTGGTCAGTGGCCCAACACATAGATATTCTTAAGTATATATTTATATATACAATGATAAAAATCAGCTTGCATGAGGGTCGCAGTACATCTACTTTGAAGTTATAGCACAGATACTATAAGCAATTTACAGAATTTGTCAGGTTTGCATATACAGGAATAGCAAAATGAATTAAAATACATCGAAATATAGAACACTCAAAATGTATTTCTATAAACCTCCTAGGATTGACGGAGATTGGCCATAACCAGCACTTGCCACCATTGAATAAGAACTGTAATCAAGAAAAAGAAGAAAAATCCAAGAAAAAAGTGGAAAATAAAAAAAAAAATTCTTTCTCGTGTCATTCCTTATTTAAAGCAATGTCCTTCTTTTTGACTTGCAGTGTTGATAGTTTTGTTCTTGCCCCCAAAAGGGGTTTTGTTTGATGATCGTTTCTGTTCTGTAGCCTTTTGATCTGTTTGCTTCCTGAAGATATTGGGTCCTTTAGTAGGAAATCAGTGGTATCCATAGTAAATATTCCCTATTCCGATGACATTCAGGCCAACCCTTGAGCAGTCAGTGAGTGACTTTAGTCGCCGAAAGAAAAGGGAAAAAAATAGATCTTGCTATTAGAGAATGTCCTATCACTTCACACCAATTCTCTTAAAATAAAAGATCAGTGTTTTGCCAAAGAAAATATGATCAACAAAGCGTGTGATAGCCTCTTCATTTATGCTTCCGAAGCAGGCGCTCGTTGTGTAGTGAGTTAGAGTACAGTGGGTGCAGGGTGGTGCTTGGAGTTTAGGGTCAACTTTGCTGTCCGCTCCGTAGATTTTACAGGCCATTTGCTCTTTGCTTTAAGAAGAGAAAGTGATATTGGAAAAAAGTCAGCACTTTAGATTAAAGCAAAGCACCCTTCACAAAGCCACAAACAAGAAGCAGGACAGAAAGTCCATGGCTTGTAGCTATCCTCGCACCTGCGGAAGAAGTTATAAGATATTCGCTCATCTTGAAGATTTCCAACGCTCCTTATTAGGCTGTTTTAAACACATACACATATATATTTAATTAGCTCGCCAGCTTGGCTCTGGTGCTCATGAATGTCTTGGCATGCACTGCAAACAACAACACATACAAAGGATTTCAGTCCCAGGAAGTTGGTGGTGTTTGTTTTGTCTGTTTTCAAACAATGCTATCCCACGGCTGGGAACACTGAGGGGTAAATCCAGATACTTTTCCCCCAAGTAATTCCTGGAGGATCATTCCCTAAAGTCATCTGGTTCTTCCTATATTGGTACCTAAAAACACATCCCTGCTTTTCCTACTGCATGACCATAAATCCACAGGGGATATGACACAACCTGACAACAGCAGGCTCCTCAATGAGGGAGGAGCTTGTTCGAGGGTGGGTGCATGTGGGCATTTATTTTTAGGGTGAGTTTTTTTTTTTAATCCTTGAAATCTGGGAGACAGTTAGTGCTACTGGAAACTTTTGAAAGAGCTCCAAGACTACCCCAGGGAAGAAACTGTAGTTTTGCATTTTTTTTCTTCATAGATTTTATTCAATAAGCTGCTAGCTACAACTGACATATTGAATACCTTTATCAGTAAAGTACAAAAATGTGATGAGGATCAAAGCATTTTCTTCTTTCATTTTTAAGTAGAGAAAGCTTAAATGTGTTTGAAGGGGGTAAGCGTGGGGAAATGTAACCTTTTGAATACTTCATCTAAATCAAGTTTGGGTCCACACTGACAATGATAAAAATTGTGGCAGAAACCCCTTGTTCTCTAAAAATCACTATATGTAGGATAAATATTTGGTGCTTCCAAAGTAGTTATTTAGTAAACGTACATTACTGTATTTCTGCTAGGTTACTTTGCCTTACTGGTAGGTGGGCTATATATGTACCAAAATACAGAATCTCCTAACAGAAACCTAGGGACTGGAGGAAGACCCAGAGGTTAGTAGTGGGGCTCTGTAGAGTGATCCTCTATTCAAGCTGGTGACAACTTTCAAAAAATGCAAAAGTGATAGTTCAGTCCACGTGCAGTTCTAAGTACAGAGATCATGCAAGGAAAATGTACACAATCTACGCAGAACCACTAACATCAGAGCTTTCTAAAATTAAACACGTATTCTCAGTATCTTTTGAAGATAAATTGTTTGACAGGGATTCACTTGATGAAAATAAGAAAGAAAAATAAATTATTAAATGCTTCCCTAAATAGGCAATAGTCCTTGATTTCACACAAAGTATGTCTGGTATCAAATACAAGTTTTAAAATGCTAATACAACTTGGTAAAATAATTCGCTCTTTTCTTTTTTTGAGACGGAGTTTCGCTCTTGTTACCCAGGCTGGAGTGCAGTGACGCCATCTCGGCTCACCGCAACCTCCACCTCCCGGGTTCAAGCAATTCTCCTGCCTCAGCCTCCCGAGTAGCTGGGACTACAGGGCGCGCACCACGCCCAGCTAACTTTTGTATCTTTAGTAGAGATGGGTTTTCACCATGTTGACAGGGATGGTCTCCGTCTCTTGACCTCGTGATCCACCCGCCTCAGCCTCCCAAAGTGCTGGGATTACAGGCGTGAGCCACTGCGCCCGGCCAATAATTCACTCTTTAAAAAGCATTTTGTGAAATAACGGTTTTCTTTTCAGCATGGGCATTGCAGATTGGCTCGGATTTGTTGAAACTGCACCACAATTTATGTCGTCCCTTTCTTAATCAACGCTTCATAGGACAGGCCCGACCCCATTAGCCCAGTGAGATATTAAAGAAACAGCTGCTTCATTTTGACCCAGCATTTCCTACCATACTACATCCAGCATGTGCAAGTTAAAGCGTAATTTATATGAGTATTATAACTAAAAAGAAACCCAATTACGCAGTGTAAAGAATATTTTGAGGCTACTAAAATTTTGAACTTCCATCAGATAGCTAATATACTATTGCAAAATGGTACTTTTGTTTTCAGATCGTAATCATTCAGCCACTCTAACTGCATGCATTTACTAGCATATTTTTAATTAAACACAATTTATTTTGCCAGAAAAAATTACAAAGATTTTTCCTGTAAATTCTAAAGCAAATATGTGTTGTCATCGAGTCACTGACTGTGTTTCTCTCCTTTCTGTTTTTTATCTGTGTCTTGAATTAAAGGTATGTACTTCCTTATCTTTGCAGGCCTAAAGACTTTTAGAAGTGAAATCTGAGAATCTAAAATGCTGCAATTTCTCCTGTGTAATTTTAACAAATAATCATCATAGTCATTTTCATTCGGATTTATACTAATTGCATAATGGCATTACTGCTTATCAAACAGGTTATGGTTTATTGCATGGATATATTAACTTTGATGTAACAAGTCCACCTTGGCTACTCTGTGCTCATTTTACAGGTTGAAATGCTTATTTTGTGAAATACTCAGAGCCAGGATTGCCATCAGGATCCCTGAGTTCTGATTCCCTCTGCTGCCATTCACTTTTGAGATCTTAAATGAGATACTTTTCCCCCCATTATTCCTAAAATGAGCATAATAACTGTGTAGAATTGTTTTATTTTTGTCATATTAGTATGCCAGATATTGTGCTGTGATAGGATTTCCTATTTTGTTTTATTTGGGTTCTTTTGTTCTCTTCTGAGGCCAAGCAGGGTAACCTGTTATTCTCTTAATACCATCACACATATAAGCAACAACTGCCTGTCCATTTATCTGTTCCTAGCAGCTAGTTGTAATCTCTCTCTCCTATGAACTTCAGCAGTATTTTCTTTTGCTCGGTTCTTTACCAGGCCTACCTGGTGTGTAATTCATCATATTTGTATCTTATCTCACTGATTATGCTATTATCTCATTAAAAGCAAGGAGTAAAATTTTTTTTGCAATTTTAAAAATTACTTTCAATGTGTAAAATAAGGTCTCGAGAGTTTTAAAACTTTACCCCCAACACAAAATACTCTGTGAAGAAGAAAGAAAGATGCTATTACCTAAATTATGTGAAGAAAATTTACAGGCAGCAGGCCTAAATGAAGAGGGGCCGAATAGGACCTAGAGGTTTCTCTTGGACACAGAATGCCATTTCATAACGTCCTTCGACATCTATTTAATCATGATCCCTTTCAATCGCTTCGTTTTTATGCTTAAAGATTTTCATAGCACTGTCTTGAGTATAATTCCCCGTCTTTGTAAGGCAGAGGAGGTGTTTTCTCCATTTTGCAAATGGGAGCATCTAAGAAGTCTTAGAAGTCTAAGCAGGGCGGAAGCTTGGCTTCCATTTCTCACTCCTTTCTCTTCATGCAACTGTGGTGTGGGCCTCACCTCCCCTGAGATGTAGCAGGCAAGCATTTCTCAAGAGAGGGTGACAAAAGCCCGGCCAAGGAGAAACATGAAGAAGCCTTCCAGATATTAATTTCACTATTGTTATGATTTCAGAGGATAACAGAAATTCCATATATTTCATTACAAAAAGGAAGCAACAGTAAAACAATCCAAACATATATTTGAGACCTTGGCAGCCTCAGCAGTCGGGTGGAAATGGTGTGTGGCTGCCCTCCCTCCAGCGGGTCGCCTGTTGCCAGCCAGAGAGGGCCACTGCCTGGAGAGGCCAGCGCCTGCTTGGCGTCACTGCCACTCCCGCTGGAGAGTCTGCAGCACCAGCTCCCGTTCCCGCCCCTCCATGCCCCTCTCACGTGTCCGCCAGGTGGACCTGCCCAGCTGCCTGTCAGCACCTTCCTTTTCGGTTTAGACCTCCGTCTGTGCTACCATTTCTTCCCTGTGTCTCACAGTCATCAGGCTGGGAGACAGCGGGCATGCTGACCAGTGCTGCCTCCCCTCGTGTGCCCACACCGTGCCCTCCACAACGGCTCAAACTATTGGGGACCTGCTAGGTGCCAGGCAACATGCAGTAGGCACTGTGCCTCCATCATCTTAGTTAATCCTCACAACAACCCTGTGTGGCAAATATGCAGATCAGAAACATGTAACCCAGCAACGTGAAATAACTCATCCTAACAGGGAGTGATGCAAAGACACAGAAATGAAGAAACAGCAACAGAATCCATTGGCATAGAGCAGAGATCTGCCGCTTTCTGAAACCCCGAGGCAAGCAACCTTGCTCCAATACCTCGCATTTGTTAAATCGAGATGTGCGCTATCATTTCAATGTATACTCATCTTTTCAGAGGAAATGCAGCACACATAACATAGTTCACATATAACATACCTCATACTTGATATAAAACTTAACTTTTCCCCAACGCTGAACTGATAACTATTGAATAAAAAAACATTATCAGGCTCTTGGTTTTTCTAAGCATTAATAAAACATAAAACTTGTTTATTCTTTGTAATGCACCAAATGTCATGATATAATAGCATAGACTTTGACAGCTTGCAAAGGTCCCTCTGAATCCATTTAAATATTCATTTAATATCTGGCTTTAATATTATTCTAACATTCTTCCTTCTTTCCAAAAACCTCTTTTCCAAGCTTTTTATTCAAATTTGGTAGTCTAGGCCCAAGAAAGGTGACGCTGATGGGCCAAAGTGCCATCATCAATTTTGCGACAGGCAGGGAATTAGAACCAGAGCTCTGGGCTCTAGGAAAGATCCCAGGAGAGGATGCGGGTATTTAATTCAAAGTGCAGGTGAAGAAAATTAAATAAACAACTTATTCCATGTACATTTGACCAGTTCTCCAAATATCCACTTTCTCTTGGCTTCTAGTATTTTCTGATGGGTTAATGTCCTATGTAAACACAACTCTAGTTGGCTTAGATATGGGGCACATTCAGCATTTCCAGGGCATCGGTCTGCAGCATTAGGCATGATTGCTGATCGGCTTTTCTCTTCTTTCTCTTCCTGTTTGGGCATCTAATGGAATCAAAAGGAGCAAGAAAAAAGAAAAAAAAAAAAAAACAACATTTTCTCCCTCACCCACAACCTCACTGTGGCTGCATGGTCTGAGTCCAGAATCCTCATTTTATAAGAGTGAGTATTAGGCTCACAGCAACGCACCTAAAAATGGAAATTCTGCAATAGTAAAAGTAGCAACAGTCACATACTTTTCTTTCTGTGAAGAAGTCCAGCTTATGAAGAACTGAGTGTCCATTACAGCTCTTCGAGCAGACAGGCCCCTTCAACATATTTCTCTTTTATTACAGATGCCAGCTTCAGAAATGAAAATCACTGTGTGAGAAAAACTGAGCTAGCTTCTAATGCAATTTTTATTCAAGTTTGCACATACTAAATTACTATGTAAGGGGAAAGGTCAAATAATACAATGATTTTATCCCATAATTTTTTGAGAATATCTTTTTATTAGAATGCTTATAAGTCAGGTGCCAATTTCTTCCAGAAATCTGTTTTTTAAAACAAATTTGCTTCACTTTGACCTAATATATAAAGTCCCTATTTAATGTGCCCCGGCATGCTGATAGCAGCTGTTTAAATTTCCTTTCTTGCTTTCCTTTAGTCAGCAAATTTACAGCTCTGTTCCAGTTATGAGGGTTCTTGCTGTAGCTAAGGGAGAGTGGGGTTGTCCGTGAACGCAAGTCTACAGGACAGGGTGCATGGGTGCCACTCCACTCACCGGAGACCCCTCCTGACTCCCTTGTTGCTTAGAACCCTGCTCTGCAGCTGTTGGGTCTTTCTACCTTCACAGCTACTGAAAGTGGACACGTGTAAGCAACATCACTGCCTTCCTCCTTCTGGGGCCAAGGCACATCTGAAAACAGCACATTTTCGTGGTAGCACACCCATCTGAGCAAGAACTGATCTTGTGCAGATAGGATGATGGTTATGATAGAACTGCTAATAATTTTGAACACCTATGATTTCTTGTGATCCCAGGAGGTAACCATAATCATTTTACTGAGAAGAAACTGAAACTGAAGGGGCTTATGGATTATGTAACTTGCTGGAGTTAATTCAACTAGTAGGTGGTGAAGCTGAGACTCAAATCCGGTCTCTGTTTGACTCTGGAGCTCAGATGGTACAAATAAATTTGTATCACAATTTAATCTGGCAAGTCTTCATATCTGAAAACTTTATACTTTCCCAATTCTGCCTATTAAAAATATATAGCGATATGAATGTCTTTGGCAAAATGTAAAGGAGAACAATATAAATTGGTGGAAAAGCAAAAAGAATGCTTTCCAAGAATGAATTCGAATACCACATATATTTAATAACTGCTTTAATGCATAAAAAAGAATGATTTATAATTAACACTACATTTACTGGCATATAAACAAATGTTGCTAAAATGCTTGAAACTCTTTAGCCACAGAGTTTAAAAATGCTTCCTGCCTGTCTGCTTTCATTATTCATTAGCATTCTCTTTATTAATCGTGCATAGGTAGTTATTAATCAAGGATTTATTTGAATGCTCACGAATTCCACATTAGGGATTTCACATGTGGTTTTGTTGCCCTGATTATGAATGGTGCGGAATTTGACTAAGGGTTTCAGAAAGTGCATTCAAATAGGGGAATGTAATAGAGACCATTGGCATCCACGTGCGCTGGCGTCCTTTCAGCGACTGTGCCCCAGAGCCCTTCCCCACCACAGCGAGGACAGCCTGCCCTGAATTAGGAGGCCAACAGAAGCACACGTATCTCTCCTTATCCACACCCTCTTTGCATGTTGCTATACACCCCCACCGCCAATACTGTCAGACAGAAACCTCTCTTCAAAGCAGGAAAAACATCTGATACTTTTAAAGAAATGGCAACTGAGGAACTCAGAGTGAAAAAGTAGAAGAAAAAGAGAAGGAAAGAAACATATATGTGATTTCAATTCCCACATATCTTCTTATGTAAATTGAAAAATAAAGACAAGGCCATGATTTATAAATATAAAAACAAAAAGCTAATTTTTATGGTTCATGAACATCTGACTTTGAGGAAGGAATTATTGGATCACCTAATGTCAAGAGGACCTACAAAAGCATAAATTATATGGCTTCAGAAGACACACCTGTTTTAACACAAAAAAAATGTCTTAAGATTTTACCCATATTTTTTCCAAGTTTGAGCCAGTGGCTTCATCATTTTCCTTAATCTAGCTATTTCAAATTTTCTGAATTAGAATGCTTTATTAATGATCTTCATTAGTAGAAGTTATCTTCTTGGCTATCAGCATTAAGTAATTAGAAATATTTGAAGCAAGATTTTTAAAATTCACATCTCATTTATCAAGATATACAAGTAAAAGGACAGAAGTAAGTCATTTCTGGGATTTGTTCATCAAACTTCCCAGGCATAATTTTTCATTAAACATTATTTTAAATTAATTACCATCACAAGTATACAATGAAGGATGGTCCAAGGGCTGTTTTTAAATTTTTTCTGACCATGTACATAGGAGGTCTGAGGTTATTTTCTTAAACGTTCACTAAATTCCATTAAAATTCACGTATATTCTTAGCAGTGGTATTATCTTCAGAAGTGTTTCTCACTATACATAAACCAAAATGTAATTTTCTATCTCTAAACAGTTAACTCAAAGTACATGCTAAACACAATGCAAGGTGCTGCAATAACACTCAAAGTATCAAGACGTATTTCCTATCTTCACAACCCTTACAATATTTTCAGATAGTTTGAAACAGAGTAAGCTTTTAAATTCCAAATTTTTTTTTTTTCTAATTAGTGGTTGTGATTCTACTGCTTAATCCCCTAAATGCAGGATGTTTTTGAATTAACTATTTACAACACGAGAAGTTAGAAAATTGCCTTCATAGCATATGAATTTGTTTAATTAGAAAAGTTAAAGATAAAAGATTATATACATGGCTGAAGAACAAGCTCCTCAGGGTGTGTCTGTGACAGAAGCCATCAAAATCAATCAAGAAAAGCACTGATCTCATAACAGGGCCCTTCACGAAGGGCTTGATACCTTTACATTTTAAAATTTGAAGTATCTCACTGCATTATTTAACTTCATTAAAATGTTTGTCTGTGAAGATAATAATACAATTGCTTCACTTAAATTCATCTTTTAAATTTTCTCTACAGCTTCATATTTGTCAGCTTCACGGAATAAGAAATCAGGAATAAGAAACTCCTAGATTTCACTATTTGCCTTTGTTCAAGCACTGTTTCACCTATATCAGGTATGTTTTATAACTACAGGCTTCTGAATTCATGCAAAAATGCTCTCTCAGAGTCTGTTTTGAAGCAGTCGCATTAAGTAACGCATTCTCATTTATAAATCGTCCTGTGTTCTGATTTCCTCTGATACTCCCCATGACAATGCATTGCTTCTCATTTTGATCTCTCTTGAAATTGGGGGTTGGGTCAGTCATCTCATTGACAGGAAAAATGATTGCATGTTATTTATTTACTTGTATGTGTTTGATTTATTTAATCAATATAAATTGATTAAGATCACACCTATCTGCTTAGAAAAACAAGACTAACTTGATGGTCAGATTCTCCACTCAGCCTCCAGGAAATAAGATACTATAAAATACAATGTTCCTAATTTCAATGCTACTAGCAATTTCTGAGTACATCATTTTTACAACAGTACTTTAGGTACATATATATACATGTGTAGATGTTTTTAAGATTTCGTCATAAACTCTACAGTTATACACCATTCTTTTATTTTACTTCTCTTTATTTGTTGAAATATTTTATATGTTTGCTAATTTATTTTCTCTCGCATGAGAAAACTTTTTACCATTATTTAATTGGAAAAAATTTAAATTTTCTTTTTTTGTTTATAACAGAGTAATACATTATCATTGTACAAAGCAAAACAATAAAACATTAAAAAGCGTAATTGACTTCTGCTGTACATTTTCATTTATTTTTTTCTTTCATTTTTCTATGCACATGGCTCAGACTGATTTAAAGTTCTGTATGCTATATTTTTTCACTTTAAAGTTTTGTATCCTATATTTTTTCGTCGGATGTTATGTATCAAGTCCTTTCTAATGTCACTAAACACTGAGAATGTGATTCTAGAAGCTGCTTAATGTTCACTGTATGCTTTAACACATTCACTAGTAACTTTCCTTTTGGTCGCCTGTGTATTTCTGGGTGTATGAAAAACTCTGTAATAAGCACTGCAATTCATGATTCCCTATGATATCCTTGGAATTACCTCCCAGACGTATAATTTCAGGAACATACGGGCTGCACAATCTAAAGCCTTGTGACTACTCTTCCCTGACAAATTTTCCTTCACAAGGGAAGTACTGATTCACTATGCTTGTGGCAATGTAGCAGAATGTCTGATTTACTGTAACCTTTATGATGCTTGTTAATTTAGAAAAATTTTGTCAATATTATATTTGTCAAAAATCTTTTTAAATGATAAGGGGTTTTGACTGGGACTGCATCAAATCTATAAATACTTCTGAAAAGCCTGACATACTTGCAATTCTGAGATGGGTCATCCAAAAACAGCATTGTAACTCATTTATACAAACCCAAACTCTCTCAACGAAGTGTTTTAGTGGTCTTCATATTCACACTACTTGTTATCAGCCTTTTTAAAAAATGATTATATGTTTTATATCTTTTACTTGTTGCTACTATTGAGGATTGAGTATTATTCCCGAAATATTTTCTATTTTGGTATTGTAGCTATGTTGAGGATTGACCTAAGTTTATACTTTTAACTTAATTTTATTCATATTATACGACCACTTTTAATATCTCTAAGTGATTAGGAGTGGGTTACATAATCATAGATCTGTAAACACTGACAGTTATTATTTTACTAAGTGGCAGACACAAATATTTCCTTGTTTGATGCTTTAATTTTTAGTTACATTTTAGTTAAATAAAATTTTAAAATTATAGTTAAAATGATATTTTCACTTGCAAATTATTTTGTAACTTTTAATCTTCAAAGCCTCAAGTATTTTATTTTATGCTAATTTTCCTATATTTGATTTTTCTTTTCTGCTTAGCCCTTTCACTGGAGTTGATTTGGATACATGTTGTAAATGGTGATCATATGTCTCCTCTTGGCATTATTAAATACATCCTTCTTTAATTATTACATTTTTAATTCATTAGATATTGTTTTATAATTTTAGAGCTTTCCAGGCTTGTTTTTATCTTCTTTAATCTCTATTCATATTTCTATTTCTTTATTATCCTCTTAAATAATAGTTATTTAGTATTGTATTTTCATATCTGGTAGGTAAAGAGGTAGAGAACTAGGCAGTGCTGAGCTCATTCACATGCTAGGTTTATTCTGCTAGATTTTTGAAATCCATTATCTCATTTAATGTTAAAAATGACCCTTGGCAGATAAGTCATACCATATCAGTTTTCTACATAAGACTTTGAAGTTCACAGAGATTTTGTGAGCAGCTCACTCAAAGTAACAAGCTGGTAGATGGCAAATCTAGAAATCACATCTCTATCTACCTGGTAACATAAACTATGACATTTTCATTATTGATTTACATTCCCATTTTATTTTTGCCTCTTTTTAAGGCTTTCAATAATATTCTAACTTGTTTATGTTTTCAGATGTATTGCTAATTACTTTGTGACTTTAAAAACAGAACATTTTTTTGGAAAGCTTGAATTTAATTAAGAGGAACAGCCAGTTTGTATAATCATGGCTTCAGAATACCTGTTATTTATTCAGGTTGCAGTTTAAATTCTTAAAAATCCTTTGGAATTTTATCATGTTTTACAATAAAGGTCTAGTTAGATCCTTGGGCAAGACAGCTGTTGGCTAATATGTTGTGCTTATTTAGAGTGAAATTTATCATCAATTAATGGCATTGTGACAGAAGAAAAAAGAAAGTGCTGAAATTATAAACCATGAAACATAAGCCAGAAATGAAGCTCCAGTCTTCCTTCCTTAACCCATCACTTCCTCACACCCAGCAAAGAAAATATTTGCCTAGAAGAACCAGGTGGTAAAGACCATTAACTCTAATAATTTTGTTGCTGATAACTGTATATAAGCATATGCAATGATAGTCATATTATTACAGCAAGTAGTCACCATTTATAGAGGGATTATTAAGTGCCAGTCTTCACATGTTCAAAATTTCTTTTAATTGTCAAAACTCTGTTAGGATTGTAGTATAGTTCTCGTTTAAGAATTGAGGAAACAGGCTGGGTGCAGTGGCTCATGCCTGTAATTCCAACACTTTGGGAGGCCTGGGCGGGTGGATCACTTGAGGTCAGGAGTTCAAGACCAGCCTGGCCAACATGGTGAAACCCTGCCTCTACTAAAAATACAAAAATTAGCTGGGTGTGGTGGTGTGCACATGTAATCCCAGCTACTTGGGAGGCTGAGGCAGGAGAATCGCTTGAACTCGGGAGGCGGAGGTTGTAGTGAGCTGGGATTGTACCACTGCACTCTAGCCTGGGTGACAGAGCAAAACTCCATCTCAAAAAAAAAGAAAAAAAAGAAAGAAATGAGGAGCCAGACATACAGTGCTATGAGTGATGAAGCTGAGATGTGAAGCAGCCTTCCTCCTTCACCGCTGTGTGCTAGTGCCTCTACCAATGAGTAGGCAGAGCCAGAGGCAGAAGTCCCTGCTCATTTACGCCCCTCCACTGCTCAGATGGATACTGATCCAGCCTATCAGTGGCAGAAGCGGTCCTTGGAAGAAGGAGCTATTGACTTTCCTTGCTCTTTTAGGATATACATTATCATAATAATATGACCAACAGAGTGAAGCCTTTCTAGCAATTTCTCAACACTTTGGCCATCTATCCAGGAAGCTGCTCCCCTGGTAGCTTCCTGAAGTCACAGACATCATGGAATCATGTGAGACAAGAGCTTAGAACGTTGGCAAATTCTGTTTCATACAGTTCCTCTTAACTACATACAGTTCTTCTTAATTACAAAGGAACTAGTAGTCACAAGCAAGCCTTTGTGTGGCCAGTTATGAATGGAAAAGCCCATCCAACCTACAGCGAGGCCTTGGCATTATAGGCCCAAATAGTTTCTGAACTTCCATAAGTAAAATCAAACATGGTTTGCAGGAGAACTTAACCAGTATAGACCCTTAATCTACATAAATTATGGTTCCGACATAGCCCTAGCAGATTCCTTGGCCTGTGTTATCCAAATCATTGCCTCAAATCTATTTTTCATCTTATTCATAGACACTTGATTTACATCGTTGCCATTTATACACTAGAATTACAGTGATCAAATTAATTTAACCTGTGTAAGCAGCCAAGTTGGATCATTTAAGCAAAAATCAGCAGTAAGATCTGAATTATATGACTGACTCTACCTCAAAGCAGTGCACCATTTACCCACATATTAAATGAGACAATCTATCTGCAAAGGCCCTCAGCCCCTCATCTCCCTCTTTCCAACGGCTTTGACATCCTGTGTTAAGATCAGTCCTGCTGATCATGGCCAGTCTGGGCTCCTGGCAGATGCTGCAGCAGCTGCCTCTCAACAATCAGGTTCACATCACGGGGAACGCACAATAATCGTATTTCAGAGTTCAGAGAATCAGCATTCCTACTGAGCTACTACAGACGCCACTCGTGGAGACACAAGTACCACCTTCGCCACGGCCAATTTCCTTACAAATACCAGCTGCTGATCACAGGAGTGAACAGCTTCACAAAAGTTCATCCCAACACTGGAAACAGTAAGAGCAACAGAACAGAGCCTCTAAGAAAGGTATTTTGTAGCATGACGCAGATACATATACAGATATATATCTCATAGTAAATGACAAGAAGAAAATTTTTTTACCCCTCGAAACTTTAAAAAGCTAATGATTGTTTTAACTTTTGCAACATAGCATGCTTATTTCTGGTTCTACACTCAGGTACGCTGATTCAGTAGGAGCTGGGTGGAGTCCTGAATATGAATTTTTAACAAGCTCCCTGGTGAGTCTGGCAAAGGGAGGCTGCACCACTCACTTTGAGAAACACTGTTTGGGAGTCTTGATGGGTCCTGAACAGTGGCAAAATCATCTAATTATGAAAACATCATTATACAAAAAAAAAATAAGAACATGAGCTCCACTTGTTCAGGGCACATAGAGGTACTGCAAATACAAGTTATAATATTTGTAGTTAAGAAGTTACAGTTAGGGTGATCAACTGTCCTGGTGTGCTTGAGACTAAGAGGTTTTCCAGAATGAGTGACTTTGAGCATTAAAGGTACAACAATATAATTCAAAGTAAGTATAAACAAACTGCTGAGAACTTGATGCGTAAACAACCCATTCTGAGTAAGAGAATAGGAGAAAGCTTTAAGTTTGCATTTGAGTAGGAATTCAGCAAATAGGAAAAGACTCATACAAAGGAAACAGCATTTGCAAAGTCAAAGAGGTAACAAAGTGTCTGCAAATGTTCACGCAATACCAAACGGAAAGACTAAATGAGATCAGGAACTCAGGAGAAACAAGGCTGGAAGTTAGATCACAAAAATGAATGTTGGCACTTTGAAAATAGTGATCATTTCGTACTTGCTGTTGTCCCTTGTATTAGAGCTGAAACAAGAAATTCTGATTGGAATAGATTGGAAGAGACGAGGAAAGTGAAGAGGGCCTGTGTTGACAATGAAACCAGTCTTGGTTAGAACAGAAAAGACACAGATTCCCGAGGATGTTTTAAGGAGACAATTGCTAAGACAATTAAACGTGGCAACTGACGGAAGAGATGAGAACATTTTCAATGCTTCCTCAAGACAGATGACTGTGATGATGCTATTAAAAGAGCTTGGGAACACAGCAGGAAGAACATTTCTTTTTTGGTGAGAAAGCCAAGATAAATTCAGTTTTGAATATTTGAGTATTAGGGGTCTGATCTGGGTATCAATCACGAAACAAACCTCACCACAACCTAGTGCCTTAAAATGACAGATCATCCTCTGTCTCTGTTCTGCGTGTTTTCTGTGCTTAGCTGGGCAGTGCAATGAGAGCCACTGGACCTGCGGCCGGAGGAAGGCTGGAGTGACCTGATGCCCAAGGCCGCTTCCTGGCTTGCACACCTAGGGTCCTGGCTGGGCTTCACTCAGTAAGGTGGCTGCACTGCTTCCATGGTGGCTGGCTTCCAGGAAGGCTCAGCAGGTGCTGTAAAGGATAGGTCTCAGTCCCTGTAAAGGATAGGTCTACAATTGGCACAGCTCACTTCATACTTTATTGGGCACATACATAGCGTGGTCACAGGCCAGCCAGCCTTCGCTTAGGGGAAGGAAAACAGGCTTCAATGGGTGGGACAGAGACAAGTGTGCAGACAGCCTTACTCCTCCACAGTTCTTGCAGGATATACATGGAGATGCTTTGGGGACAAGAGTGAACATGAGTCTGGATCTACAGAAATGAGGCAGAAGTACAAACGTGCATGGGGCAATTTTCTAAGAAAATTTAGCAGTCAGATCCATAGAAATGAATGAGAAGATCAGGGAGTTGACAATGGGAAAAGAACTATATTTAACAGAGGAATTTAGCAGGGGAGGCCAACAAAGGAGAGAGGGGAATGCTAGGAGCCAGTAAATAAGGGCCCAGCCTGCAAAGAGAAGAGGGGTAAGAGTATCAGGAAGGAGTGATCAGGGGAGAAAGGCTGCCTAGAGATGGGGAAGGACGAGATGTTAGAGGGTGGGGAACGGGAAGCAGGAGGCACCAGCGACTTAATGACAGCCTCGGGAGTATGACTGATCTGGGCAATTGACCTGGAGGAGCCAGCACGCAGCTCTGCACATCAGGGGCCGATCCACGGCCAGGATGGGTGAGGAGGAGCAGGAAGCTGCTTATAGTTCTGTGTGCCCTTGGGAAGGTGGGGAGGGGTCAGTAGAAAAAAATGAAGACAGAGAGAACGAAGGAAGGACTGGTAGAGGTGGTCTGTGGAGGAAATATTTGCCTTCTGGAAGGATTGGAGACACCAGATGAGACAGGAAGAAACAGGTAGAGAATGCCTTCGTATATTGGGGCATTCGGGGGCATGGTGGAGGGCCGCTGAGTCCTGTGCTACCTGTGAAGAGGGAACTAAACTGCTCCATCCTGGTCAAGATCCTGGGACTTCCACAGCCAGCTGTGCTTGGAGCCACCCTCCTCTCGGAAAGGTCTTTCTTCACCATATTTGATGTATGAACTCTCCCTAGCCTCCAAGCCCCTTCTTCCAGGGTGCCCTCCCTGACTCCTCCAGCAAGAAGCAGGAATTCACCTTCTCTGAACATCTATAGAACATTTCTTCTGCTTCTAACTCCACGTATTGCTTTATTGATACATCACATTTATTGGCCTCTCCTCTTTCTAAGCTTCTTGCAAACAGAGCCAGAAAAAAGGGGGCAGAGGGGAGTGGGTTTGATGTCATCTAAGTTGGTCATGGTACACAAAACCGGAGAGTATTCAAAAGCCAAGTTTTGTTTATCTGTTTGCCTGTTTTGCTTCAATATTTTAATTGTTGATTACAAAATGGAGGTAGAATTCAAATAATTTTACAAGTTAAGGATTTATAAAGATAAAGAAGAAACAACTTCAAGTGGTAGGGGAAGTCATATGCTCAAAAACTTTTGAAAAATATCTGGAAAAAGTATGAGACTAGCCATATTAAATAACAATTAACTTTATCTTGTGATAGGTAGATGGGTCATAGACTACCTTTCCCATCTTCTTCTATTGATATAAATCTCTGTTCTAGACAACCTGCTTAAATTAATTGTATGAAAACGTGAAGATTTTACATAAAATTATTTTCAGTTAATATGTTTTCCTTTGTGGAAACAGAAATTCTTTGACAGAAAAATAGCATGAATTAAGAGGTGAGTGTTTCAGTCTAAATGATTTCGTCAAGTAAGTCAAAGATTATGATGAAAATAAAGGGCCAAACAGGCCAGCTCTTTGTGACAGAGGTTGATATGACAGTGTCCCATATGCCATGGATGAAGGATGCTTCTTCGTAACAAACAATAAAAGATGAAAGGCTGGTACAATACAGCTATTGGCTTGGAAAAGCAAGATTTTGATTTTTGTGCCTTCACCACATCTTGCCTTTCACAGAATAATGAAATGAAGATGCATGATAAATAGAATGTACAAATACTTTGTTTTCTTGCAAACTAAAAGACAAATTCTTTGAGAAGTGTGTCTTCCATGTTTGTGTCCCTAGGCCTATATGTGAGTTCCTGGGAGAGATGGAAGGTGAATAAATGAATGAATAAATGAAGCATGGGTATTAAAATAAGCTTTATTTGAATATAATCTGAAAATTGTAAGGGAAAAATCATAAATCAGAATGTGAGTATTACAGTGAATATAATACATAAATATCCACGCCAGATACTGAATAATTAATATAATTATTGTGCAAGTATAGGAACTTACACATAAATAAAGTCAGTGGCTAGACTGCCGCAGCCTCTGAAATAGAAGTTAGAAAGTGTTGATAGAAGTATATAAAAATATTATCCAGTATTCACTGGGTGGAAACACTGAAATTAAATATTTTGAGATATTTCAGGTTACTCTTTGGTATAAGCAGATATTTTTAGTAAACAGGACTTTTAATGAATATAGACTTCAAGAGTCACTTTTTTCTCTCTTTCTACCTTTAACTCTAGAAAAAGCAATTTTGTATCTAAGGCTGGCAATGGCATGAGAGCAGTAACTTTTATTTGAAAATTGTTAGAAGAGACCCAGAGTTCATCATTTAGCACTAATCACAGTGCTAAGAGATGTGAAAATCAAATAGATATTTTTAGATTGCATTATTAAACTCCAAAAGCTAACAAAATACTCTAGAAAGAGATAAAACATTTCACTCTACCCTTGGAATTCTTTGCTTGGAATAGGTAATCTTTCTGATTTTATTCTGCAGAACAGATCGATGACATCAAACTTGGAATAGTCCATATAGGATAATAATTGCATTTCCATGATTTGGAGCACTTGCAAATTAGGTTGTAAATTGTCTGCCTAGGCTACTCTGTAATCTTGCATGTAGTGTCTAACTTCTTTTGTGATAATGTGAAGAAAGGGGAAGATCACTCCAAAGACATTAAATAAATCTTCCTCAAATAATGGTGACAAAGTTGTAACCATTATTTGGTTAACATTACATTTAGCATATACCTGTGTATTTGTGTGTATGGATACATACACATAGGTTCCAGCTATAGTCGTTTGTCCTTTGACTTGGGAAACAGAAAAGATGATAAAGAAAAAAATTAGACAAATCTACACACATTGGGTTTCAGAGGGGCTAAGCCAATCTATTCATCAGACTGACATAAACTACAATGACCAAGGCTTGTCAGGAGAGTTGCTCATCTACATGATAAGGCAGGGCAAACTCAGAGAACCCTAACCCAAGTGCCCTCCCTACAAATCTACACATCACATCCATTAGGAAGTAAAGCATTAAGAGAAAACCTATTTTGGCATACAGTATTTTAAAAGCATTGTTCACAAGCGAGGACTTAAGGATACATACCTATATGTATTTCTTCATATATATTTATATATATATTTGATATATATAAAGTATATGTATTTGATTAGGATGATTTCTGAGTTGTGTGTGTGTGTGTGTGTGTGTGTGTGTGTATGTGTGTCTGTTCAGGATGATATGAGATCTCAGAAATCATCCTAGTGAAGTAATCACTTTTTAATTCAATGGCTGAAGAGACCTTAAATATTAGCAATATAATTTTCCATTACTGATGTTGGCATCCATACGTCTTCAGTGATAAAATATAAAGGGAAAAACCTAAAGAAGGATTAAGTAGGTATGTTTGTGTTCCCTTCATCCCATGCCATGTATTTGAGGAAATAGGGACGGCCTCGGGGTTGTGCAGGGCAGTGATCATTCCACGAAGCCTTTATCCCATATCCCATATCAAGGTTAAAACATCCATGCGTTTCCATTGGCTGAATGACTGCATATATTAATGCCATTCAGAACAGCTTTAACTTGCACAGCTGCCTTCAGAATCCTGTGACTAAGCTTCTAAATTGGCCTGTAAGGCGCATTCACAGGAGTTGCCTTATCTCTGCAGCACTTACTGCCTTCCATCCCCCCTCCGTCCTTCCATTATCATCATCTCAGGCAGCTGAGGTTTCTCCTTCAAAATCAAAAGCCCTTGGAGAATAGTCCTGCTTAGAGCTATGGGTCGCTGAAAATGCATGGTATGGCATGTCTCTCTCATTTACATTTTGATTAAGTGAAAGCCTCTTAATTTGGGTCATTATCGATACATAAATCTGTAGAGAAAATGAACATGCATTTGTAATGAAACCAACATTACATGATTTATTGTTCTTATAATGTGTAAATACAGAAAGGAAAAAAAGCAGAGTCCAGCTCTCAGATGCTCTGGAAACGCAGCACCACTAGGGGACTCACCAGGCGCACCTACATGCTCTGAGCTCTGAGTGCATCGCGGCCGGCTCGGGGCTCACCTGGCATAATCACTTGCACTGAACTAGGTCTCCGATTTTAAAAACCATCATTCACAAATATGTCTACTGTATACGGCTGACCTTTCTGTGGAGGGTTTGTGAGTGCTAAAATAAAAGGCTCAAAATGGGTTTCCATACCTGATTGCGGACTTTGTTTGGGGATTTTGGCTACCGCTTGCGGACTGGAGGTGGAGTGCGTTCGCTGGTTGGCAGAGCCATGGATGCTACTGGGTGCAGCTGCGGAGACGTTCTTGCGAGGCTTCATGTCCTGCAGCCACATGGGCGAGGCTTCGAAGGCCTGCATCCTGCGGGCATGGCTGTTGGCGTTGACTTTCAGATAGGCCTGGGCCTTGTGTTCCTGAAGCTCCCCGTAGTTGGCATCAGTCACCCTGCATTCGTATAAGCCTTCATCCTTTTTCCTCACTTTGGAAATCTGAAGCTTGTGGGAGATGTCATTGCCTTGGACTTTCACTGTCTGAAAAATTGCAGGTGAAAAAAAAAACCAAAGTGCTACATCAAATGCTTTTATTTCCATTTTTACCCTGAACTTGCTAATACTGGAAAGGTAAAGGGGCTTAACGGCCCCATAGCCATAGTGAAGGAGCTTTATATTTTCTTAATGTCACATCTGAAGGCCTTAGTTATTTTATTCCACCAACCACTGCACTTGCAGACTCAGGGGCTAATACGTTCAATGCAGCAAGTGCCAGATTCTGTCTGCCTGTGGCCGCCATTGTCCACATGCCAGTAGCAGCTCTGTCATTTTTCCATCATGGGATTGGCCTCTGCCTGCTTAACTCAGTTCAATGAAGCACAAGCCAATAAGGCCAACTCTACAGGTGAAACAGCCTCTTTTTTTCCTCTGTGGGCTATAAACTAACGCCCTCAACTCTGAGACATCACAAAAATATTCTGTTGGTCATGAGTTTGAGTGAGAATGCATTTGTATTCCCACAGTGGGATGACAACTACAGGTGCTGTTAAGACACTTGGATATTAATATTCTTCTTAAATTTTAGATGCAGTCTTGCCTCTAGCCATGGGGTGGCAGGGCTTGGGGTACAGCTTCATATCACCTGAAGTCTTGTTGCTCCAAGTGTGTATCCCATGCCATTATAGGCACTTTATGCCACCAGGCCATGGGATGCCACTGATAAAACACTGGCTTGATTTTCAAACCTGAAATCAGCTTTCTTATTTCTGCTAAAAAGTTTTTCAGATTAACCGCAAGATCATATATCTGATATACATATTAGATGTAATATATGATTTTATATTATATATAATGTATTTTATATATATAAGCATCTTTATCAGAACAGTTAGGCTTGATACATAATCATATGTTTTTCATAACTGAGACAATGATAGGTTTCATAAGACATTTGGGAATCAAGAATTTGGTTGATTTTGAAAGACACAGAAAAGAAGTGAAGGAGGCCAAAGTTATTTTTTCTGCTAATGACCACCACCCTTTCAAAGGGCCATAAATTATTAGGAAAATCTGAGAGATATTCATCTGTTTTTACATATAGAGGTATATATACAAACAATTTCCAACATTTGAACCATATGTATTTATGTGTATATAAAATTACATATAAATATGGAAATACCATAGAAATGGAAACTTAATACTTCTATGTTTATTTTGGGTTAAATCTCCTAATAAAGTGTGAGGCAGTTAGAGTTTATTATCCCATTTTATAGTTGAGTAAACTGAGGCTTGGGGTGTTTGGGTCAGTGATTTCCAACACTGAGTGTACATTAGAATAATCTGGGGTGCTACTGAAAATACTGCCATGTGGCGGAACGCAGAAACATTAAGTCTGCACTCTAGAGGGTAGACCTTCTATCAGTATTTCATAAAAGCTCTATTGGGAATTCAAAGTTTGTAACTACTGGATGAGAACGTACGTTGAAGGCGACACAGTGGATAAACAGGGAACAAACTACTTTCTGCCTCAGTCTGTGTCTGGAACTCTCTTCCACTCATTAACTTTTATGCACTGTTGCCATAGGTAATACTGTCAACAGCTGTATGTGGAATCATGTTTCTCATTGTATGCATCCAGAGGTCAGGATGTGTGAGGCTATTTTTGTCAGCAGTCTTTAAATGATAGGGAGATGGGTGAAAGGTGAAGGTGGAACGGTCACCAAGGAATCTGCGTAATTATATATGGATGTGAAAAACAAAATATTTAAGAAAGCTAGATTTTACCAATAATGCTTTTCTAATATTGTAGGAAAACAACAGTTTCTGTGATATAAGAATAATTATTCTAAAAAGTCAGAGAATTTATGAGTTATAAATCAGAGTTTATGGTGGATATTTCATCTTTGCTATTATTTATTCCATGTCGAGATTACACATTTAGATCACGGAACCAGATTCTATGTAAATATATTTGTACATTTTTAGTTACGATGTTAACTCCAATCTACCACTTTATGCTTTTGTAAGAGCCTTAAATAGATCTTCTTTTAAAATGTCGGTCATTGGGATTTTAGATTCCTAAAAACAAATAATAGTAATATGTTTACACTTAACAGATTTCCTCCTTTTGTATTCCATACCCATTTCGTTTCTATTTATCAAATGGTGCAGTATTATTAATATTAACTGAGGCTGTGTGGCTTCACTTGAGTTATAGTAAAAAAAAAGATTTTTTTTTAAACACACTAAAAGTAACAAGCAGTAGAGAACTGTAAGTTTACATTTTCAATAGGTCTGTAGGTCCTGTAATACGGTTTTACATTTATATTGCCTTTTGGCATTATATTTATATGATTCTGAATAACAGCACTGGAAATACATTCCATGGGTTAAAATGACATTCAAAATTGAGTTGCTTAATTTCATCACAATTTCCATAGCCCGTTGGATGCTTTATATTTTTTTACCCAGAAATATTTTCCTATGTCAGCGTTTTACTTTCTATTACAGGATGATCATTTCCATAATTTTGGGTAGATATTGGCATTGTATTTACTTTTACTGTTAGGTGATTCACAAAAAGCGAGGGAAGGAAGTGTCACACAGCCTCTCTGGATAGCGAACAATTCTCTAGGATGTTTAACTACTGACGTGATTAAAATACGTAATTTTATGTAGGGACTCTAACGTGCTTCCGTCCGTCTGTATCTAGTGAGGCAGCCTGGGGCCCTGCAGCGCCTTCCGGGACAGGGAGGGGCCGCGCGTCCGGGCCGGGTCTGGGGCCCCGGGGCGCCCCCGCACTCACGCTGATCTTGGTCCCGTCGCTGTCCGGGTCTCTGTCGGGCAAGAGCTCCACCTGCCGGCGAGGAGCGAAAGCTCAGTCCCGCGCAGGCCGCCCGCCCGCCCCAGCCCCCGCGGCCCCCCGCACGGCCGTCCGCGGCGCCTGGGGTCCGGGCAGCGACCCGGCCGCGCCCACCCCCGTCCAGGCCCCGCCCCCGCGCGGTCCCCGGCGCCGTCCACGCCGCACGGAAGCTGCGCTCGGGAGGCGGGGTGTGTTTCGCCGGCTGCCGGGGGCGGACCCGGGCCCGGGGGCGGCGGGGCGAAGAGCCCGGACTACATTCCGCGCCCGGTCCCGGCCGCCCTGCCGCCCCGCGCCGCAGCTGCAGACTCTCCCGCGGGCTCCCAGGGGCGCAGCCTCGCGCCGCGCGGCCTCCCTCGGACCGGGACCCTGCCCCTCCCCCCGCCGTCCTCCTCTCCTCCCCCCGCGGTCCGCCTCTCCTCCCCCCGCGCTCCTCCTCTCCTCCCCCCGCGCTCCTCCTCTCCTCCCCCCGCGGTCCTCCTCTCCTCCCCCCGCGGTCCTCCT